>JAHWFO010003482.1:306492-321569 GCA_023313115.1 Rhysida immarginata
TGTAATTGGTTTTGATATCGTTAAATGCCTCCCTACAGGCGGTGTCCCATTTGAATGCCACCCCCTTTTTTATGAGATTCATTATAGGGGTCAGCACCTCCGACATTCCTGGCATAAAGGGCCGATAGAAGTTCACTGCCCCTACAAATGAACGAACCTCGCGTACACTCTTGGGCTCCTGTAACTGCAGTATTGCCAGCACATTCTCTGGATCAGGATACGCCCCTTCCGGGGAAATAACATGATCCAGGTGGTGTACATTGGGGGTGCAAAACTGACATTTAGGTGGTTTCACCACTAGGCCCCTTTCTCCGAACATCCCCAGCACCCAACGTAGTACATGCCACATGTTCCACATGTAGCAATGGATATTAGAATATCATCTAGGAACATGTGGATGTTTTCTTCGACCCTTCCCTTCAGAGTCGTCACTACGAATTGTTGAAAAAGGTGAGAAGAATTCCTCCCACCCTGGGGCAAGCGTGTTAGTTGAAATTTGCCCCATGGTGACTGGAAGGCATAGCATTCCCTCAGCGACTCGGCCAATGGTATCTGGTAATACCCGCTGTTGAGGTTGAGCACTGAGAAGAACCTATGCCCTCTCAACTCTTCCGGGATGACATTAATGACAGGGCCCAGGAAATCCACGGGGCTCGTACAGAGATTAACCTTTCACAGGTCCAGTGTAATTCTGATGTCCCTGCCCTTCTTAGGAACTACGTGAACTGGGGAGTTCCACGGGCTCAGGCTGGGCTCGATGATTCCAGCCTCTTCGAACTCCTCCAGCTTCCGCCTGTAGGCCTCCCGATACACATGAGGAATACGATATTGGAGGGTAAACACAGGATGAGTCTTATCCACTGTATATTCCGCCATATAATCACGCACCCCACGCATCCCGGCAGCATCATTTGAGAAAATGTCTCCATATTCATATATTGTCTCAAGGATTCTTGCCTTCAAGTCCGGGCCAATATCCCCTAACTGCAAGCCCGCAATCGGCTCACATTTCTCAATTAACCCCGACTGTTACGTCCTGGCAATCACTATTCCATGGCCCCAGTTTCATACCGTGCACGCCACTACCTATACTCCCACTCTAACCAAATACCATCCTATCCTACCAACACACAAATGCAATCGTGATGCCATATGTTTCAGAGTCTGCCACCCACATATTTACTGAACCCATGTTCCCAACGGTTGATGCTTTCCACATCCCACTACTACACTGTCTCTGTCGTCTTACCATTCTCTCAGCCAGCTTGTCACTGCATCAGGGCCTCCCTCCAAAATCCAGAAATTCCGGATTCTAGGTCACTGTTCGGGCGCCAGTTGTGACGAGCCACCCCCTTCCCTAGTGGTTAGGTTAGCAATTTCTAATCAATAATGACGGGAGGTAAGCTTGTCAGGGGTCGGGATCTGGATTAAGGTGCGTCTCAAAAGTTTAAAGAAACATACTTTTGTTCAAAAAGAAAAAAAAAATATTGAAGGTAGATACAAATACAGTACAGACCCGGTCGAACGCGGTCTGCTAGTTTGCTGACTCTGTTCCAATGCGGTTTTGGTTTGGCTCCCGATCCCAGTCTTAGGTCAATGTGAGTGGAAGAAAAGCTTTCTTTGAAAAAATGACCAACTGTGCAACAGATTTATACGCTGTCACTTGCAAATTTACATGTTGGACGTCTCCATTCAGCATCTGAGGGTATTTCTTTAAACTTTTGAGACACGCAAAATTCCATTTTGTTGAATATTTTTATTTCTATTATGTTTTCGTGAATAATATTTTCAGGACTTTCTTTTAAGTGCTTTGTACAGCTAGTAATTAAAGCATTTGTATGTACCTTCAATGGTCTTTTTTCTTTTGAACAAAACCATGTTTCTTTAAACTTTTGAGACACACCTTAATTGTAAAGGGAGGAACTGACACAGTGACAAATGGATAAAATCACATACATTTATTAATGATCTGACAAAATAGTTACAGCTAGAATGTGTATCATGGTAAAGTAGGTCGTATGATGAAAGGCCCCTCAAGGTTCTATATATTAATTGACACTTACCTAACTATCCTAAACGTAACTGAAATAACATATGCTCCGTTCAAAACAAGGATGTCGTTTACTGCATGTATTCCTAGCTCTATTCAAAACTACATATACAGTAGTTTACTATGGCGATACCACAGTACAGGTTTGGAACAATTGGGAACATCCTCTCACCAGGAGGAAAGCGTTAAGAACTCCCAAATAAAATATTCCTGCTACCCGCAATACACTCATAAGCGCAACATGCTCCCTTTTAATTGAAGGAAGGAGCACAGTAACCCCCCCACCCTTGTTGAGCTACACATTGTTTCAATTTCTCCGGAGACACTATGAGCAGCCTTCCCCTGGGATTAGGAGTTTTCACGTTTTACTAAGTGTGTCAATCCCCAAATAAGGAAACAGAGCTTGATAAATCCTCTATTTCCAACCGCCTGTTGATTAGCTGTGGTTCCCAGGTCGGGAGACTACATGCCAGCGACCTCTGTTCGAACCACCTTATTCGACATTACTTAAAACTAAAATTTCCTCGACAAGACATATTATTCCACACAACAAGCGTTCTGCAGATATAGATCTGCATAACAGAATACAGGCGCACAAAGCGCAAAGAGCGCGACAAAGAACTCTTGGGGCCTCCACATGGACTTGATTTTCGGTAAGGCAAAATTGTCAAGCAAAACTTCCAGGCGACGAATAATCTTTCAAAGCAATACCATGGAAATCGCACATAATAGTACACAGGACAGATCGGGGCCAAGACGACTTGCGCATGTGAATGTTATTCCACTTCAGAAGATGTTAATAACACTCGATGGATCGGAGAATGCAAAGAAAATTGTCACTCACCCAATCATTGTCATCATTTTTGGCTCCACTTACCACACCAATTCATACTCCTTTAAAAAACTGTCTTCGAGAAGCGGGATGATATAAGGGACGGTAATGAAAACTCTTCACTGCACGTTCGAATTGCTGTCCACCATTACTCTCCAAGAGTAGCCAGCTTCACTGCAACACTAACTCATTTGTCTGACCACCAACTTAAATTAATCAATTTCATAAAATTATCAACAAACGATGTGTAAAGGCGACAGCACTGTACATCAAAGGCATATTTGAGTTGAATGTGGTGCATTTACACGCTCGAAAGCCATTTTCCGAATTCCCTTTTCAAAAAAAAATGCTCCGCTATGCTCGGAATCCAACTTAAAAAGCCCCGACAACAATAAGAGAAAAAAACAACAACAAAATGTTTCCTAGAAAATCTGCTAACAATGCCAGTCTCCAACAAACAAAACAAAGCAATAGTTCACGATCGACGTTACAATGCCAGCGATGCACCCATAATCGAGCAACGCCGAGACAACAATTACGTGAAAACAAACACTTAAACCGCAATAAAAACCCTTTAACCCCCAAACCTCAGTCACAACTAACAAAACAAGCACCACACAATCAAATAAATTAAGTTAGACACAAAACCCCAACCGCACAACACAGCACACCTCACTCAAACAACATAAAACAAAAGAGCAACGAGACAAAAGAGCAATTACGTTATCGTATATAACGCTCATGCTAGCCCCATTCCCGTCGGACATATGCAACACCCTAACTGACATGGAATGTCACAATTTATCAAATTGCAAGCTTCACCGATGTCATGCTAGGTGGAGCATGTATAGGGACCATGCTGGTTGTAATGGCTCGAGATGCACTAGTTTGCTTTAGGGCCTCAACAGTCTGTGTTTCGAGCATTAAAAAGTAAATAAAACATGTTCTCTTTGTAAGAAGGTTGTTGGAGAACAAGTCTCGATCGTGCTAATGTCAAGCTTTTAATAGAAACAGTGTAGCCTCAAGATTATTAGGAAAGGTTAAATTCAGGCCTAATAGTCACATTTTTCTTTTGATGGGCTCATAGAAACGGTGTAGCCTAACATATTCTCTTTGTAACAACACAAAGCCTTATGGGAGGAATGGGACAATGTCCAATCCCTCCTTAATGATTAACTGGCAAAAAATAACAAATAAATAAATAAAAAAAGAAATAAAATAAATGTATAAGAACTTAGAAACTAATAGGGTTTAAATTCTCTAGCAACTACAAGGAGGTTTAAATTATTTCAATTTCACACACAAGTAGGAAATGTTTTGAAAAATTTTTATGAATATCGCAGGATTTTGCAAGGAAAATTATGATTTTCACTTGAAACGAAGCAAACGAAAGTACAAACGTGTTGGAAATTTGAAAACAGAGCAAAAAGTTGAAAATTTTAATGAAATTGCTGGAAATCAAATACAGTATATATAAACAAAAGCTGAACTCTCACTTTATTTTTAGTGCATGATTTTGCAAGCGTGATTGTCTGTTGTAATGTTTTCTTAAATTCAAGTAACTTTTTAAAATAATAAAATATTACCACACTCCAAGATTTAAAATATGCACGAATAAAGAAAATTTCACTAAAAGTTAAAAATCATTCAATATAGAAGTAAATCCAAGTAAATGACATTTCAGTGCATCAAAAAATTTAAACCATTCTTACAAGGCATAGCCATTTTAAAAAAATTTAAATTTCAGGCCATTCTTACAAGTGTGACATTTGATGTCAGTTTTGGGGTTGCATAGTCCGACGGGAAGGGGGAATAGTGAATGAGTGGTTATGGGAGGGGGTGCACGTGAGCACCGTGCGTGAATGTTGTTGCGTGGTTGTTTTAGTTTCGGTTATTTTAAATATATCGGATTTGAGTTGCCGAGGTATGCAGCGTTTTTTGTGTCATTTTGTGTAGTGGGAGTGGATTTATGTTGTAAATGTGTGGAACAATGAGTTGTTTGGAACATTATTGCGTGTATTGAGAGCGTCTGTCTCGTTTCGAGCATCTCTCATGAATCACCGGGACGAGCATGTTTTGATGTTGCTCTTTTGTTTTGTTTTAATTTTCATTGTTTGTTGTGGGCTCGCTTTATTGCCGCGTGTGTAATTTGTGTGTAGCCTCCAGCAACAATGGCTGTTTTGTCATTAAATAATTTATTGTTACTAAAAAAAGGACTGGAATTTAAATTTGTTCTAAGTTGTGATTGAATTTTTGGGTTGGTGTGGAGATTTCGCTGTTGTGTTGAGCGGTCGCCGTTTTTCTTTCTGCCAACGAGCAAATGGAACTCGTTCTGTGTGAAGCCATATGGGCTACCTGCCCCAACACAACAGTGCAATTAGCATTTTATTTATTTAAGTTTGTTATGAGTTTGTTTGCATTTATTGCAATATGATTAATTATTTCGAGGATAAGTAAAAGCTGTGCAGAGAAGCGAGCGAGACGTACATAATGGCGGACCGATGTTTGATTTGATGGAGGCCTTTACGATTGACGTTATCTCTACTTTGCAATGAAATCCGATATTGAGTTAGCAGCAACTACTGTGAGGTATCATTTACTTTGAGAAGACAACGATTGGTGAGTGACTGTTCCTTTTTTTTTTTTTATGCCTTATCATGCGCCCAGGGATGCGGCTGCGTCTTCTGCCCCGAGATGTAGCAAACATTCGCGCACGTAGCTTCTTAATGTATTGTGCATCAGAATAACTCTTAAAATAACTTTTGTTATAAAAGTGCTGAGAAAGTTCTGAGTACTAGTAGTAGTATTCTGCGCTTGTTCTCGACGTAGTTCAAGTGGAGGGTTGCTTTATGTGCCTCCCTCGGTGTCGCTCTAATTTAGGGTGTACTATGTGAATGCTAAAGTGTTGTATGGAGAATTAGTTTTAGTTAAGCTAAGTGTAACTTTTGTGCGCCGGCAGGGCACCGTTGATGTATCCGCATGGAAGCCAAAACACTCAAGGGAACGCCTGAGGGAGCTGTGTGCGAAATATCCGTTGAAGATTGGTGCTTATTAATGAGATTGTTTCACTCTTTCCGAAGGAAGCTCACGCTAGCAATTCGTAATATCGTACCTTGTCGCTCACCAAGGGAGGGTTACTGTGCTCCTCTCCTCATCATGCCCAGAATAAAGGGTGCACAATGCGCTTTCGAGCGGTATCTATGATGGAATCAGTGTGACCAGATTTGGTATTTTTGGTACTAAATTAGTATTTTTTGGACTAGAATTTCAAGCGTTAGTATTTTTTTTTAGTATATTTGTATATTTAGTATTTTTTTTAGTATTTTTATATAAATTATATATTTTTTCAGTATTTTTATATAAATTACATATATTTTTCCGGTATTTTTTGGATTTTTATGACAAATTTGTGCAAATGGTTTTTGACATAGATGCGTTCGAGAGTATGGAAATTTGGAAATCCAAATGAAATTCTGAACCAAGATAATGGACCAATAGCAGACTCTCAGCTGTTACAAATTGATTGCTTCCTGGAACCAAATTTTCCCATTGGAAATTCCCAACCAATAAAAGATGAAACTAGAAGCGAACCAACACCTCCTAAAGAGAAAACCTCTGCACGGAATAATAAGCCCCGAATTTGCACTACTATGATGATGTAACAATGTATGACGGTTTCCGTGCAGAGGCTTTCTCTTTAGGAGGTGTTGAGCGAACCCACCCGTTTGTGTAATCAGGAAATAACCCATTGTTAGATTTTTTTCTTTGTTGTGACAACGTCCATCGTCGCTGATTTTATGTAAATGATTATTATTATTTTTTTCGTTTGTATTTTCTTTCTGACAATCGTCAATCTTATTTTCTTTTTTGTATAATATGGAAGACCGCTAGGGTTGGTTAGGCTTCTTGAGTCAATCTTGAAGAATCTTGACTACCTCAGTGTATTTCATTTGGAATTTATTCTGTTTCGATGAGCTTTGTGAAAGCCCTGCTTTTCGTCCCATCTGAAGAAATGTACACTTCACTGTTCGATTGTCGATTCAGTGTCTGTCAGCCTGTCAGTCAGCACGAATAGGTTAATCCAGTAAGCACCTTGTTAAATGGCTAAATTCAAATTCAGATTCCCATACATCTTTTTATTTTTTCAATACCAATTCCGTTCCAATCCTCCAATTTGAAAAACTGAACCCGAAACCGATTTTGATATTTGCCTCTTATTATATCCGAGAGCGAAACTCGTTATATATTATTAAACTCGCTGCTAGAAAAGCAACGCAACACCTGTAATTAGCAACACCTTTTCATCTAGTTTCCCTACCTGTAATGCGAGAAGAGACTTCAACGCAACACACAATTCATGGCACTTCAGTGCTTTTCTAGCTGCTTTAAACTCAAGAATTTTGTGATCAATTCCGATTTCCATTTCCGTTACGCACTAATATTCAGTACCTTAATTAGTATTAAACACAGATATATAGTAATGTATTATGTATCTGTGGTATTAAAGTACTTTCGCATTTAGTATTTTATTTAGTATTAAAGCACTATGTGTTAGTATTTTTTGGTATTTTTTTGCCGTTGCATTTAGTATTTTCTTGAAAAAAAATCTGGTCACACTGGATGGAATACTTTATGCGGGAGTCGACACTGTACGATCTGCACGAAATCAGCTGTCCTGGCGATCAGGCAGTCCCTGTATGAAGGTTTATTGTGGGTATTAGATAGTCCAATTGGCTTGGAACATATGATAAGCGGCGTTCTACCCGGAATTGCATCCAAGGTGTCTGCGATCACCTATTTTTAGTCATTAAGCAATGTGGTAAATATTTAGCTGAGAGAGGGGCCCCTCAATATTAGGTTAAGATTAATTGAGTACATTGACCGTCCTTGCCTTTCTGTGCATGCTTTCGCCCAATAAAATAATTGTGGTTAATCTATCGTCTCAGAGTCAGTTTGTTAACAAATACATTCCAGGTTCCAAACCTGTGACACGTTGCTCTCCCCGGTTTTAGCCTTTAGTGTCTTATGCACATTTGGGTAGGGGGTAGCACGTCACACAAGGCACAGCCTGTTTGTCCTACTCCTGTCCTATACCTTTCACCATGTGGAAGGAATGGAACAAATTTTGAGGGTCCGTATTTAAGTATTCCCAAGCTTTTCATAATATATTATCAAATAATTTAAATATAAAATGGAAAGTAAGACTTGTCTTAATACAATATGACATGTAATTTCTGCATTTAAAATTTTTATAAAATTCAAGGAAGTATTTTGTGAAAAGTGTCCCATTCCTGCCAGCTCTCCCCTATGCGACTTCTGTTGGAAGTGTATTGAGGAATATAAAACATGTCAGAATTATTAAACAACATTCATATTCAAAGAGAAGAAGACAATGTAACTAAAGAAACTCTTCAAATATATCATGAATACAAATAGAAAAGGGAAGGAAAGGAAACATATCATTGGTTTTAGTAATAATTAAATTGATGACTAAAATAAAAAAAAAGGCTTGCTTACCATTATTTTCTTTATTAATGGACAAGTCAGTTTTCTCCACCTACAAAACAAGTTAAATTAGTTAAGTTTTTGTTTTTTATATGCATAACGGAGTAATTCATATGTTCATTTTCTAAAAATTGTTTCATAGGGAAAAAATCCAACTAAACAGCCAATCCCCCAATGACCCAATAATGTAATGGTTATGTACTATAGAACTAAAGTGAAAGATAAATTTCATATACTGTAAATGATGCATAGACCACTCGTGCCCAGTGACGGATTATAACAGACCATTTTCTTGGGCTCTTGGGTGAAAACTGGGTTCAGTTGTCTTCCAAGAGAGCCTGGTGATGAATTTATTTAAGAGTTTTGTTCATATTTATTTCTAAATACACAACAAATTTTTGTCTCAGGCCCTGTCAGAGGTTAATCCATCACTGTGCCTGCCAGGCTTTTTTTCTTGGAAGTTTGACATCCTAGAATATTGGGGAAAATTTTACATGGCTAAAGACTATGTGAAGAAGTTAATGGTGGCTATCCTATTTTCCAGAAATAGCCGGAAATAGGTGCTTGGGTTTGCCCAAAAACTTTAAATGGTAACAAGAGTATGGTTCATTGGATAGGTCTTGGAAAACTAAACGACTTTTGTAGGGAAAGTTCTTTCCAATCCACTTCCTTCAAGAAGTAAACAATAAAACACTTTCAGCTCACATGTTTGCAATTTCTGCTGTTGAGGTTTCTTTAAAACATTTTCATGTCACATATTTATCTCTGTTGAACTGTTAATGATTCGTGCACATTCTTAATGACAGTTAACTCTGAAAATGCCTTTTTTCTACGAAGAAGCATTTGACATGTTCATGGTGTTAGGAAAATGTCAGGAGAACTATCATGCTACGGAGAGGTTGCATGCTGCTTGATATCCTAAATGTATACATCACTTCAGAAAGTTTTTCAGTGGCTTACGGTTCGTGTGAGGCACACTTATCAAGTGCAGCCTGACCGCAACATGGAGGCTGTAAACCGAAGACTGGTATGTAAACAGAAGCCCTTGACAACGATTGGCATTTTATTTCACCAGAATGGCTGCCTCGCACAATGATCGCGAATCACTTAGGTCGTCGATCGCGTCTTCCCTCTCCAACAGATCTCACTCCAGATCTCCTTGGACTTTTACACAAGGTCCCCTCTCAGTCTCCAGATCTCACTCCCTCTTGATTATTTCCTCCAGTGATGGTTAAAAGAACTGTGTACCAAGAAAAGCCAACAATGAGGGAGGATACACGGAAGGCTAATACAGAAAGATGTCCTCTTGGCCTGTAA
Source organism: Rhysida immarginata (assembly GCA_023313115.1). NCBI lineage: Eukaryota > Metazoa > Arthropoda > Chilopoda > Scolopendromorpha > Scolopendridae > Rhysida > Rhysida immarginata. The sequence goes on from JAHWFO010003482.1 coordinate 316,197, forward strand.
TGACGTGAGGAGGAGACTGCACAAATTCCAGCAGCAAAATAGACAGCAGTATAAACATTTAATATGGTAAAATCTGCAGCTACCCTGATAATGTTTTGATTGTTTATTCCCTGAAGGAAGCCAACTGGAAAAAAAAAAAAAATCTTTCCTACAAAAATTGCTTCTTTTTACAAGACTTATCAAACGACACCTACATGACCCATGTTCCTATTTAAAGTTTTTGAAATTTCTGAAATGGGATAGCCACATTAAATTCTTGATATAGGCTTAGTCATGTAAATTTTTTCCCTAACGCTCTAGGGCATTGAATTTTCGAGAAAAAAGCTTAGAACGGTTGATCTCATACATCCAGGTTTACTTTCTGGCATATAAGGGACTCAGGGTATAAGATAACCTCACCATATTTTCAAGTCTAAATGTATGTTTTGAGGTATACTCACTGAATAACACAACCTCCTGAATCCATAACGATGCTAACAGAATTAGTGAAACATCAAAAATGAATGTTTTTAAATTTATTGCCAAGTGGTTTATTATTTTAAAAGATACAGGTAGACCCCGTTATACGCGATTTCGGTATCCACGATTTCGGATATATGCGGTTTTCGGGTTTTCGTTTAGTAGCGCCATCTTTCGCAAACATACGAAAGCTTCTATTTTTGTTTTGAGTCGAATTCAGTTTTAGTTTTGGTTTTGTTCCTATCCGTGTTTGTGCACATTTATGATATCACTGGCTATATGTGAATAATAAGATTGCTATACATCAGTTTGGCAAAATCAACCGAGTTTCTAAGCTGTATGCGAAAACATTCATTGTTGTAGCACTTAAAATGCCGCCGAAACGTAAAGAAAGTGTTATTATTGAAGGAAGAAAGCGGGCCCGAAAATTCTACTCATTAGAAACTAAGTTGAAAGTCCTCGATAGTCTGGATAAAGGTGAGCGCATAGTTGATATACAACGCACTTTAGGAATAAATGAATCGACTGCGCGGACAATTAGTGACAATGCAGAAACAATTCGTAAAACGGCCCAGTTGTCGACTAACTTGAGGGTAACCAGAGTGGCGAAGTCTCGTCCGGAGGCGAAGGAAAAAATGGAAAAAATGCTAAGTTATTGGATTGAGCACCACAACCAACAACATATGCCTATTTCTGCAGCTGCTATTCAAGCCAAGACTAGAAGCCTGTATGCTGATTTGACGAAAGAAGAAGAGGATGTGGCACCTTTTGCAGCTAGTTCAGGTTGGTTTGAACGATTCAAAAAGCGTTTCGGCTTCCATAACATAAAAATGACAGGTGAGGCAGCTTCAGCAGACCATGTAGGAGCAGACGAATTTAAGAAAAAGTTCAAAGAATTTGTTGAAGCTGAAGGTTATACATTAAAACAGGTGTTTAACCTGGATGAAACTGGATTATTCTGAAAACGAATGCCAAGTCACACATTCATTTCCATAGAAGAGAAAACTGCACCTGGGTTTAAAGCAGCCACAGATCGATGCACACTTCTTTTAGGAGGAAATGCTTCCGGAGATTGCAAACTAAAACCACTCATGCTCTACCATTCACAAAACCCGAGAGCACTGAAAGGATATGATAAGGCCAGTCTGGGTATTCATTGGAAGTCTAATAAGAAGGGTTGGATGACATCATCGATTTTCTGTGATTATTTTACTAAAGAACTAAAACAGGAGTTGAAGGCCTACTGTGAGAAAGAAAAAATTCCATTTAAAATTCTCCTACTCCTTGATAATGTCCCCAGCAACTCTCCTGCGATTTCTGAGTTGGAAGAAAATATCCAAGTGATGTTTCTACCCCCTAACACCACTTCTCTTCTTCAGCCTATGGACCAACGCGTTATTGCCACATTTAAGGCCTATTATCTCCGTCGAACCTTTTCGAATCTCATTAAAAAATGTGATTCTGATGACAAAATTTCCATCAAGACCTTCTGGCAACAGTTCAACAATAAGATTGCAATTGATACTATTCGAGTCGCATGGAAAGAAGTCACACCGAATTGCATGAATGGAGTTTGGAAAAAATTGTGGCCTGATGCTGTCTCTGTTACTGAAAATGAAGTGGAGATAGATAACAACGTGGCAACAAAGGCGATAGCAGACATGGCAAGACATGTTGGTTTTTCTGATGTCGATGAAGAAGATGTGCGTCAGACATTGAACTCACATTCCACAGATTTAACCAACGAAGATTTGTTGGAAGTTTTTGAGGAAAATAAGCTAGAGCCAGAAGTTCAAGAATTGCAACCTGAAAGAAATCTTACTACAAAAATGATGGCCAAGGCCTTTCGAATGATCGATACAGCTATGGATCATTTTCTATGAAACAGATAAAAGTGCTAAAGTGAAGAGAGAAATTGAAAATTTTCTAAAATACTACAAGGAGGTGTATAGTCTGAAGATGAAGAAAACGTTACAGCCTACCATCAAGCAATTTTTAACGAAACATCTTGCCAGTTCGAACGATCCCCTAACATCCAGCCCGAGCTCCTCTTCCGTAACTGCACTCTCTCTTCAGGATTCCACCAGCACTATTACAGGAAGGAGACTGTTGGAAACAGCATCAGAATCTTCATCAGAATCAGAAACAGCATCAGATGAACCCATAGCAATATAAAGTTTAGATTGTGGACACTGCTTTTTATAATACATGTACAGTACATGTATTTTGCATAACTTATTATATCTTGAGTTTTATAAAATACATGTAAAATAAAGTGCTATTTTAAGACCAAATATGTATTACTAATCATATATCTATATAACATAATTATTTTGAGTAAATTAATTAATGCTTAAGAGAACAAAACTCTATTTTGTACATGTTAAATTGTTCCCGTTTTACGCAAATTTGGTATACGCGACGATTTCGCGCAACATACGTATCGCGTATAACGGGGTCTACCTATACTTATCTTTATAGTTTCAATTATGTTCAGAATTGCATTCTCTGCAAGTTTGCAATTGGAAAATAAGTCCTATCTGATATGGATTGCAGAATGCAATTTGTATTTGGTCTAATTTGCATATCCAGAACCAGTCCTACTGGGCCATCAGATAGGCCATCTACTATTTCTATTAGTATGCACTGATAGATTTCACCCTGAATTTTGTATTTATGAGATGATACCGAAATCACCTGTAATCTTGATAAGGCAGCTGTGTAGGAGACAGTAGATGACAGCACAGGGTTTTGCATGCAGCAATAATAAGCTGTAATCTTGATAAGGCAGTTGCCAAACGACATTGGTGGGTTTAAATCTGTAACTGTTAAATCAGTGTTTTCGTGCTAGTCTGCAAACTATAGACACCAAGTTGAAACAAGGTTCATCACTGGTAAAGAGTCTTGGGCTGCCGCACCAGTTGTTGCAATAGAAGAGTCCATTATTGCCACGACCAAAGAAGCGAGACAGAGCCAGGACTCAATCAAAACCATGCTCATCGTCTTTTTCGATATCCGTGGCATTGTTCATCAAGAATTTGTTCTCCAGAGCCAGGAAATTAATAGTATTTATTGCGCCTTTCTGAGCTTTGAGGGAGAACATTCAGTGAAAGGAACTGGAACTGTAGCATGCAAAGAACTGGATTCTCCATAATGGCAATACACCCTGTCATCAAGCGCTTCTCATTTGTGAGTTTCTTGCCAAGCGTAACACGTTTTTGCTTCTGTGTCCACTCTATTCACCAGATTTAGCTTCTGCGGACTTGCCAAAGATAAAGCTCCAGCTCAAAGGTTGTCGTTTTAACACCGTTGCAGAGATCCAGCGCAAATTACATAAGGTTCTTAATACGCTTGCAAAAGATACTTTGAGTCTGCAGTCCAAAAGTGGCAGGAATGTTGGGACCAGTAATTTGCTGCTCAAGATGACTATTTCGAAGGAGATGGTTTTCTAACTTAGCTAAGTACTTCTTTAAAACAAAGCTAACCCAAAAGTTTTTTGATCACTCGTAATATTCATGGCTTCCTCTATTGTTAAGAATTTTTATTCATCAGAGTATACCAATTGAAATTTTTATACCAGTTGTGCTTTATCTGTTTATGTTGTGATGAAAGATTCTCATTAAAATACATTTTTATTGTAATACATGTAGCTGGCAAACTGTCAGCCAATTAGATTATTGAATTTTTGTCCGATTGCTGTTTCCTTACTTTATGGATGATTTCCTTAGATTATAATTTCTCTCGGTGGATGGATGGATCATAATACTGTTCTTATTGACTAAACAGGTGGTGGCCTTACAGTATAACAGGGAGACATCAGGAGTTCCAACCAGTTTCGCCATTTATTCCTGGCTTTGTCAAGGATATACAGCAAGAGGCATGCAATCCTTTATATATACAGAACAGTGGTACAAGTTAAGCAATGAGCGTAAATATATACAAGAACCAATAGGATATAGAGTAAGGGGGCCAATGAGTTCAAAAATGATGTAATGGCCAGTAGAATAAAATAGAATAAATACAAAAATTTTTTTTTGAAAGATACAAAAAAGAAGTTGTACAGAGATGGTGCGTTTAACGCGAACCGAAAAGAGAACATATCCGGTTGTCCGAAGACAAGAGGATTTACATAAAAACAAAATAAAATGAAGGGGTAAGAAACTTACAGAATGCAGAAGAAACATAAAATAAAGAAAACGAGAGAAAATCATAGTAGATCAGATAAAGAACTAAATATTGCATACACATTAAAGTCAGTCTGGCAATTGAGAAGCAAGTGTGGGGTGGACCTCTTGGCCTTGAATATTTCGATCGCTTCGAGGGTAGCATTTTTTTCTGGTTTATTACAGATGTGCAAGACAGACATAACCTCTTCTTTTGTCTTCAAAGTGTGTCCGGAATCTGCGAGATGGTTTGCATAGTGGGAGACACGGTCCTGTTTCTTATACGAGTCAAGGTGTTCTTAGAATCGCAATGCCAGATTGCGGGTTGATAATCCCACATAGAACATATCGCAAAAAGCACAATTCAGCCGATAAAGTCCGGACTGGGAATATTTGTCGGAGGTGATGGATGTGGGTGGGTTCAGGGTGCGAGCAGCTGGGGTTGGAGCACAAAGTGATATTCGGAGGCCAAGGGACGATAAGAAATCGGAAAGCTGGGAGAAATTAGGTCCCAGATATAGTAAGGACGTCCATTTTTTTAGTATGGGGCGAAACAGGAGGTGGGGGGGAGAGAAGGGCCCGTCTGCGGCGGTGAAGAATGCAGGAGAACGTGGAGGTCGAATATCCATTGGAGTGGGTGAGGTGTCGGATTATGCGGAGTTCTGAAGATCTGGATGGGGGGCAGAGGGGGAGCTTCAGGGCACGGTCGATTAGGAATCTCAGTGAGGCTTGTTTGTGGGTGGCGGGATGT
>JAHWFO010003482.1:321669-334944 GCA_023313115.1 Rhysida immarginata
TGTGTGGGGGTTGTTAGTGATGAGTATATCAAGGAAAGGGATGGACCAGTTAGTTTCTAGTTCAAAAGTGAATTGGATATGTGGAGAAAAGGAGTTAAAGGTGTTAACAATATTAGTTGGGGTAGTGAATCGGGAGTCAAAAAGGATGTAGGAAAATCTCAGACAGAAAACTGCTGAGTGGGAATCCCATTCCTAGCCCTGTGAGTAGGGAATAGTAAGAGTTGTTAAAGGAGAAATAGTTCTGCAAAGAAATTACAGAGAGGATAGCTAGTAGGTCAATAGTATCGGGTTGAGGGAAAGACGCAGCTAGTAACAGAACTTAGGATAGAAAGGTGATGTCAAGGGACATAAGGGAGAGGTGCTCATCAGTGTGGACGGAAGAAAGGGACTCAGTAAGGGTTTGGGAATTGCGTACATTGTAAGTATTAGGGAGGATTTTCAGGTTAAAGAGGTAGGTGGAAAGGGATTTGGCAACGAGGAGGGCAGGAGCCGGGGAGTAGTTAACGACGGGGTGTATAGGCATGTTAGGTTTATGGATCTTGACTAGGGCGTTAAGGTTGGGTGGGCGAGGGTTAGGTGGGATGAGGCGTCGGGGCTATCTGAAGCGTGGGGATTTGTTGATGACGGAAATAATAGATTTGTGGTATTTAGAAGTGGGGTCGGATGGGAGGGTGACAAAATTGTTGGCGGCGATGAAATTGTTAACTTTATCAATGAACGTAGAACGGTAAATGATAACCGACACGTTACCTTTATCAGCCTTGACAATGAGGGCATCGGAATCTTGTAACTTCGTCTTCAACGTGATCGAGGCAGCAGCATCAGTAAGTAGTTCCCGGAGTGGTCTAGACGCAGACGCATCTTTGAAGGACTTGTGTATCAGATGTCCGGCGATGGCTCGCACTGGATGACGATCAGTCTGGGGTAGTAGGTTGATGGCGTGCTCGACATCTGAGATGACATCATGTAAGTCGGATCGTGTTGGCTTCCTATAGACAACGTGCTTGAGACCTTTGTCGAGGAGTCACTGTTCGTTGTCGAACAGCTGGATTGATGTTAGGTTAACGACATTATTGTGAAACACAAAATCATCTTCAGGAGGATGAGGGCGTGTTGGAGGCGGGCGTCAGAGGTCGTTCAGCTTTTTGCACAGGGTTAAGAACTTTAAAGGATTGCAGCCTAACTTCATCATTCTCAAAAAGAGGCATCAGAACATCAGGCGGTATGATGGATGAAATGTGGAGGTGCAGGCGGAATTTCTCTTGGTTGAGACAATGCCTCTTGCAAACTAAGGTAGTGGTAGCACGGCTTACCCAAGTCCTTACGGCGGCGGCCCGTGCAGCTTGGGCAGCGGTAGACCTGTTCCTGATCTACTATGATTTTCTCTCGTTTTCTTTATTTTATGTTTCTTCTGCATTTTGTAAGTTTCTTACCCCCTTTATTTTATTTTGTTTTTATGTAAATCCTCTTGTCTTCGGACAACCGGATATGTTCTCTTTTCGGTACGCGTTAAACGCACCATCTCTGTACAACTTATTTTTTGTATCTTTCAAAAAAAAATTTTTTTTGTATTTATTCTATTTTATTCTACTGGCCATTACATCATTTTTGAACTCATTAGCCCCCTTACTTTATATCCTATTGGTTCTTATATGTATTTACGCTCTTTGCTTAACTTGTACCACTGTTCTGTATATATAAAGGATTGCATGCCTCTTGCTGTATATCCTTGACAAAGACGGAAATAAATGGTGAAACTAGTTGGAACTCCTGATGTCCCTGTGTTATACTGTAAGGCCACCACCTGTTTAGTCATAATTTCTCTATTTTATTGTTCATTTCATAAACAACATGGAATAAAAAAATAGCTATTCTAAAGGTAAAATACTGTACTCTAGAATAAAACCAGCTTTTATTTAGCACCATCATTGTGTATACGACAAGACCCCCCACCCCCTTTGGGGGAATTTTTTCCAGGTAGTCTTAAATGCCAGAACATACTCACCATAACTCATTTAATATGAAATCATAAGGAACAAAAAATCTTTTCGTAATATCTGAGTTTTGTAATATCAGAGAAAGACAAAAAATAGAAAATTTAAGAAAGACAATTTATCTTTTATTGTTATTCTGTGTTCTGGACAAAATAATCCGTTATCATGGTTTATTTACTCTTAACAATTAATTTTTTGCTTACATAATCGTTCCATTATAAAAGAAATTTAGCGCTTCATACAGAGCATCATCTTGGGATGCACACACATCCTCTAAGAAAATAACTAAAAAGGGTTGCACGTTTGCATGCTCAATTTCTTAAGAAAATTTTTTATTTGCGTGCCTCGATTAGATTTATTAATGCATGGCTGAAATGGAGTACCGAAAGTATCGATGTTCAAAAAGTTTTCACCATCGAATTTTCGATGCTTTTGCACCATCGATGTTTCATTTCAATTTTCTTAAACCCTTTTGAAATCATTATCTACTGATATTGAATAACTGTTAATGTATTATAATGAAGGAACACGTAAATATACTAGGATATTTCCAAATAATATACAGGGTGTTTCAAAATTATGTACAATAAATTTAGTGACATATTCTTCAGGTCAAAAGAAGACGATTTGTTTGCGAGTAATCCAATATCATACAGTAGGGAAGCACTGTAGTTAGCGGACGATATTTTAGCAGTTCCAGCATTTCGACCCAACACTAGGTTGAGTGGTTTGTTCCATTTAAACCTACTTTAGGGTTGTTCCATTAGTTGTGTACGGTTGTTTCCATTACTGTAGTTTCACTACTGTACATCCACTAGGAATATCAATTTCAGAACGTTTGCGTGCTTTGACATACACATTACGATTTACGTAAAAAAAAAGTCACGTATTCCAGTGCAGAATATACTGACATGCACCTAATGTATGGTCTTGCGGACGGAAATGCTGTGGAAGCAAGAAGACTCTACCAAGAACGCTTTCCGAATAGACGTTTGCCAAATAACCGAACATTTGTATCTGTCGACAGACATTTGAGGGAGCGTGGTTCCTTTGGCCGTCAAACAGGACAAGGGCGGCCTGTAGCACATTCTCCGGACGAGGAGGATGTGATAATTGACATCATACATGATGAACCACAGACAAGCACTAGTCGTATTTCTTCCATGGTACACATTCCGCACTCATCTGTTTGGCGCATTCTTCACCGTCAGCTTTTGCATCCATACCACCTGCAACTGGTTCAGGCACTGAACCCAACGGACTATCCACACCGACAATGATTTTGCCAATGGATACAACGTCGTCATGTTGCAGACCCTAGTTGTCTCAGCCAGATACTTTTCACGGACGAAGCAACCTTCACCCGGACAGGAATCGTAAATTCTCACAACCAGCACCATTGGGCAGATGCTAACCCACATATTACCAGAGCTCGAGCGCATCAAGAGCGTTTCTCCGTAAACATTTGGTGTGGAATTGTCGGAAATAACTTAATTGGCCCTTATGTGTTGCCGCCACGATTGACTGGGCGAACGTATCTTTTGTTTCTGCAGAATGCATTGCCAGAATTACTGGAAGATGTTCCTCTTTTGATAAGATCTAACATATGGTTCATGCAAGATGGCGCTCCAGCACATTTCAGCCATGTTGTGCGAGCACACCTTAATGCTGCATACACGAATCGGTGGATAGGTCGAGGTGGACCGGTAGCCTGGCCTGCAAGATCACCCGACCTTAATCCCTTGGACTTTTTTCTGTGGGGTCATGTGAAAACGATCGTCTACAGCACAGAAGTTCCTAACATTATGGATCTGCAACAACGAATTGAAAATGCATGCCAAACCGTTCGTAATGCTGGCGACGAACTCTTCCATGACATCAGATGGTCGCTCATGCAACGAGCCGAAGCGTGCATGCGAGCTGGTGGTGGGCACTTTGAACAATTCCTGTAATTTGGAGCCACAGGTTTAGTTGGCTGTGTCGCGTAAATAAACTGTTTCCAGACAAAGTGCTATAGAACATTTTCGTCTTCTTTGGACCTGAAGAATATGTCACTAAATTTATTGTACATAATTTTGAAACACCCTGTATGGACTTAGAAATTACAAAAAGTTGATGTTTTGCAGTTTAACAATTATGACGTATGGTTGCAGATTAAATGTCGATGTTAGTTTTTCTGATGTCGCCTATCAAAATTTTTAACGTTGTGAAGTCAAAAAAATTATCACCGTAAATAGCTTGACTTATAAAAACAAATTATCCGTATTTGTCGCTTTTGTAAAGAGTTTCACAGCATGAAATTCAAATGATCTCTTCACGTTTTCGTCCGATCACATTGTTATCCAGGGCCCGACGCCATAGTTGGCAATTGCTTCTGGGATGACAATGGCAGTGGAAGTTCTTAAAAAAGTTACTTTCTGCGTAATTTCTTACATTAATAAACAATTCTGAACTGTAATATTCAAAACATTCGTTTAAAAATAAAGGATGCGATCATTTTTACATGTTTATTATGGAAGATTGCTGATCTTGTAGAGTCAATCAAAGGAAATAATCCATACGAGTTTAATATTTAATATTACATTTCATGCTAAGGGTCCATCCATATATTACGTCACACGTTAAGGGGGAAGGAGGGGGTCAACAACGTGTGACATCAAGTGACAAGGGGGGGGGGGGGGGACGAGTCATAAGCTTCGTGATGTCACATGTATAAATCACAGGCTATAATGATTTATAGCCAGCCTTGTATAAATCTAAAGTATTAAAACTCTATACTTCAACTCTAACGAAAAACTTGAAAGTATTACCAACTCTATCAATATAATAATATGAGGGTGAATCAGAAAGTAAGTCACACTCTGAAACAGATATAAGATGCCATACACACCTTCTGAGGAAACGTGCACCATTTATTTCACTTTTCTATATAATCACCCAACAATTGTAAACACTTGTCTGAACGCCAAATTAACTTTTTCTCAACCATGTCAGCACACTCCCATAAGAAACGCTAAGCGTTCTGGGATTTCTTTAATTCTGATTCGTCGATTGACGCAGGCAATGTGCTCGAAGTGTTGGACGTGGATGGTCTTCCTGCACGGTATTCATCCGTCAAATCTGAGCGCCCATTTTTGAACTGCTGGCATCACTTCACAATTGCAGGACGAGAAATCACATTATCTCCATAGACACTGCAAATGTCCTTATGGATTTCAGTGCAATTTAAGCCTTTCGCTCACAAAAAACAAATTGTTCCATGAATATCCAACTTGGAGTGTACAACCAGTTGCTGCGCAATGACAACAACACTCTTGCGTACACAGTAAACATGTGAACACGATGCTATTATAGGCAAGCAGGCAACATCCTTAAAAATGGCAAATGATGTCGGCGCTCTTTTACCATAGATGGTGCCGGGTGTATCTTACTTTTTGATTCATCCTCGTATTATAAGGTTTAAGTAACTTTTTAGCATGTGTGCGGCCGCTCGAGTTCACGGTCGCTTTACCTTTAGGTCAGCGTGTTAGCAGTCTTTGGGACGTGCCAGGGAAGTTCTTTGTTTGATAAACGATGACGATGAAGAAGATGTTGGCATATCGAATGTTCCTAACATTATCCAAATCGAGAACGAAAAAACTGCTATGACATTAAAGAAGGAGAAGTACTTATTTCTTTCGACATCGTGTCCCTCTTTCCTAGCATTCCGATACCGGATACGATAAACTTTCTAGTCGAAATTCTACATAAAAACAAAGTGCCTCCTCTTGTACAATCAGAATGCCTTAAACTCGTCAGAATATGCACCAGTAACAACATATTCAGCTTTAAGGATCAAGTGTTTAAGATGACAGAGGGGACGCCTATGGGCTCATGCCTCAGCCCCATCTTGGCGGAGGTATTTTTGAAAAGCTTCGAAGACATTCTCAGGACTTCTAACTTTTATTTCCCCGATTGTTGGTACCGATATGTTGATGATATTTTCACCATTTTTGACACCAACAAATGTAGTATTAATGATTTTCTAACACACATTAACAGTTTCTATCCTTCCATACAGTTCACTTCGGAGTTGGAAAAAGACAGAAGACTACCCTTCCTCGACGTCACCATTATTAGGGGTGAAAACCGATTGGAATTCGATATCTATAGAAAACCGTCGAATGGACTTAATTACATTCCGATCGCATCCAGCCACCCTTGGAACCAAAAGATGGCTACATTCATCGCCATGCTGGATAGGGCCCTCAACATCCCCCTAAACAGAGATAGGTTCCATGAAGAAATCAAGCTTATCAAAAAGATTGCGACCAATAATGGCTACAATGAACGCACGATTACGGACTTACTACGAAAAAGGAAATACAAAAAATTCATCAGTGACATCACCACCTTTAGCACCCAAAAGAACAAGGAGAACAGGATTTCAGTCCCCCACAACAAGCAACTGGTAAAAGGACTGAACTCTTTGTTCAAGGCTTTCAACTTCTCCCTGTGCTTCAACAACCCGAACAAGACTAAGGACTTACTACCCAACCCAAAGGATAAAATACAGGATTTACTTCATGCTGGAATTTATGAAATAAAGTGTGGCCAATGTGATAAAGTCTACAGAGGTCAGACGGTTAGGAATATCGGCACAAGATACAAGGAACATTTGGCACATAGGAAATTCGGAAGAATTAATCAATCAGCTGTAGCCAAACACTCCATCGACACCGGCCACGATTTTCCCATTACCAACGTTAAACTGTTACACGCAATAAACAAAAGACAACTCTTGGTCGAAAGAAAAGCATTGCTATTCATCGAGTTAAGAAAACATCGATTCTAAATCAAGATATGGGGCCGATTAGCGATACTTCGCTAATCCGATGGCTCATCAAAAGAACCGTCCAATGAACACTTTAGTTGTTCCTTTTTCTTCAGGATTGGTTAGTTACTATTATAAATACGGCCTGATTTTATTCAACAGGCAGTTAACTCGTCTTTTTGGATTAGTTTACTCCTGGACTGCTGAACAATGGTAGCAATCGCTACCGAAAGGATTCTCCAGATTACGGTTGTATTTTTCCTTTATTTCTTTGTTGTGGCTAAAGAGTTTTTTATTGATATGTACATCTTAATTATCCACATTAGCTTTCATTATCTAACTGTCTGTATTGTTGTTTATTGTTGATTTATTGTTGATTTTATGAAAAAAAGATTTTAAATAGAAATATATAAATAATTTTGGAAGTGCTGTTTTAATTTAATAATTTCAAAATGTAAAATTGCAAAATATGTGACGTCACACAGGGGGAGGGGGGGGTCTCACAAATGTGGCCATCTGTGACAAGGACGGGGGAGGGGTTCAAAAATCATGAAATTCGTGTGACGTAATTTATGGATGGCCCCTAATATGTTGTTTTAATAGCTTTTTTTAATTAAATTATTTAAATTTAATAATCTTAATAATGGTAACTCTAAATGTAATATTATTAAAAATAAATTACCCTATATACTCGCGTATAAGTCGAGAAATTTATGTCTTAAAAATTCATCCTAAAAAGCAAACTCGACTTATATGCGAGTCATACCAGTTTTCTATAGAATTTTGGCAAAGTCACCTAACTCCATATAAAAATTTACACATTTACTTTAAGAAAAACACATGATTTCCAAATAATATACATATTTTAAGATGGTATTTATCCATAATCAGTTTTATTCAACCATAAATTTATGTGCAATAAACAAGGCAGGTTGAAGGGTCAATGGAGCTAAACAAGAGTGGGGATTAGGGGGGGGGGGGGAGTAGGGGGGGTGGGGAGAGAGTAATTCCCTAAGAGAATTAGACAAGAGAGAATAAAAGAAGGGTGAAATGGAAAATTTTTTCTGTGGGAAGTAAATAAAATTTATTTAAGATGCAAGAGGAAAGGATCAGGTAGATGAAAGATATAATTAATAAAAGGCAGATAAAGTAAATGGTATGGAGGTGAAATTAAGGTGAAAACAAAGCCACAAAGTAATAGTGATGCTAAAATTAACTAGAAATATAAAAGAGGAATAGGGAGAGTGAGGGAAAAACTGATTGTGTCAATTGCAAGAGCAAAGTAAAACAAGCCAAATCTGAATCAGGTGTAAAAGAACACCAAAGAAGGAAATAGGTTGGAGGGGGAGGTATTCACAGAAGTAAGAAAAAAAAGAGAGAAAGAGAAGCTTGGGGGGGGGGGGGGGAGAGAACTGTCCATATAGCAATATCATAAATTAATTGATTATAATATTGATTTGTAATATTTAAGTGAATGTCATGCTACCTGATCCTTTCCTCTTATATCTTAAACTTGATTTACTTCCCACAGAAAAATTTTTCCATTTCACCCTTCTTTTATTCTCTCTTCTCTAATTCTCTTAGGGAATTACCAGGTACTTTCTCCTCACTCCTCCACTAATATTCTTCCCTCCCTCTCCTAAACAACAGCTTGAATAACAACATTTATTTAATTTGTGATTACTTAAATTAATAAACGATAATTCTCCTTAGGTTTGATTTCACATTAATAAAATTCTTCATTTACTAATAAAACCATAATCCTTCAGATTATAAATTAAATAATTTATTTATGTAATTATAATTAATTTACATAACTACCAGTATAGTTAACACTGTAATATTTATGCAATTATAATTATATTATGTAATTACTTATAATATTAAATAACTTTCCTTATAATTGATTTTGCATTTTTAAAATTGTTCATTTAGTAAAAATAAAATGATTAATGATTTAATGAGAATAAAGTTTATAGTAATATCTAATTGTTAAACAAGCTTTACATTATTACCCATGCAAGTACAGCATGATTTAAGCATGAGTAAACTATGGTAACTTCAGTGAATTCAATTTCATAAGCACCTGAAATTTCACCCTCGACTTATCTGCGGGTCATAGCAAATTTCAAAATTTTTCACACAAAATCTGACCCCGACTTATACGCGAGTATATACGGGTAATATTGAAACGGCAAAACTGAGAGTAAAATTCGAGTGTGGATTATTTCCCTTGATGACTGTACTTAGGCTTAAAACAGAGAGATTTTAACCGCCGCTCTTCTATTGGGAGGAGGGGGGGGGGGGGCAAATTTTTTTCCAAATCTGAGATTACGATTTTGACACCTTATTTTCGCGAAAAAAACTCTTATTTTATTTTTAAAAAACCTCGTTTTACACAAAAAAATTGCCAAAATTTTTTCGTAATAACAGTATTTTCATAAAAAAATGTTCGTATTATCGGGTCGATTTTACATGTAAATTACATCGACGGAGTCGGGCCAGAGAATAATTTCATACTAAATGGGATTTCTTAATAAGAGAGTTTGTTGTAAGTGGGATATGGTGTATATTAGATTTCATTCATAGGTTTACCAAAACTTTTAACTCTATCTGCTGAATTTAACTGGAAAAAAACATTGTTCAATGAACTATAAAATAGAATTATTTAATTTACTATAATTTTTTTGTTTCATGTGAAGGGAAAATTACAAAAGCTCTGTGTAAGGTTAAGAGGTTCCCAAATTGTAAGAATAATAATGTAGGATTTCTAGGAGATCTCCATATTGCATATTTAAGTATGAGGTCATATAGATGGTGGTCAACTACTTAACAAAGGCATAATTTTTTTCTTTAGATTTAACTTAATATCTTGGAATCGATTCATATTGTGAATAAGTTTAAAAAATATTCATCTTTAAACCCAGAACATTTTAATTTTTAATTAACATTTACATTTTGTGTTTCTATATATTCTTCTGCTTTTCACCTTTGTTAATCTAATGCAACTATGGAAGTGGCCAGTTATTTCCTCATATATATACATACACACACACACACACACACACTGAATAACCAATTTATTAGAGACACCTCTTACGGAATATGGATCAGCCTCCCAGTGACACCCAAACAATGGAACAGGCCGAAGCAATGTATAAAAGCGATGCATTGGATCACAAGTTGCAGTCAGAAGCAGAAGTGAACTGAATATGGCTCAATCCAACTTTGAATGAGGCATCATCGTTGGAGCTCGACGGGCGCAGTTGAGCATTTCGCAAACCGTGAACCTTCTCTGGTTTTCCTGTGCAACAGTGTCAAGGGTATTCTGTGAATGGCAGTTATGCCAAAAAAACAACCTCCAACAAACATAACTCCGGACGAAACAGGGCCGTGGATGAAGGAGGCCAATGGCGAGTGGCACAAATTATCCACAGCAGCGCAGTTCTATGAGGGAGCATCCCAACGCATTTCGGAGCACGTGGTGCGGCGCACCTTGCACAGAGCTGGGTTTAACAACAGGCGGCCAGTATGGGTACCGTCGCTGTCACTGCAAAATAGGAAAGCATGCCTGCTATGGGACACAGGCATTGCCACTAGACACTGAATGACTGGAAGAAGGTCGTCTGATCTGACGAATCGCGGTTCCTACTTCATCATGCGAACGCCATACTGTGCATCAGGCGCAGACAGCACAGGACCATGAACCCATCCTGTCAGCAGACAACCGTACAGGCGAGTGGAGGGGGAGTGCTGGTCTGGGGTGTCTTTTCTTGGGACATACTGGGTCCTCTGATACCCGTAAACACATCCTTGAATGCAACACACTACTTGAACATTGTTGCCGAACAGGTGCACCCATTCATGCTGACTGTGTTCCGTGGTGGTGACGGACAGTTTCAGCAGGACAATGCTCCCTGTCACCATGCTCGAATGGTCTTGGACTGGTTCGAGGAACATGACAAGGACTTCCATCTGCTTCAGTGGCCAGCTCGGTCACCCGATCTCAATCCAATCAAGCATTTATGGGATGAAGTGGAGAGAACCATCTGACGTCTTCCCACACTACCCTCCAACCTGCACCAATTACGGGACACTGTGATGTCAGCCTGGGCTGCTATTCATCCACAACGGTTTCAACACCTTGTTGAATCCATGCCAGCACGTATTCAATTAGTTCTTGCCGCAAGACGCTATTAGCAGGGTGTCTCTCATAAATTGGTCATTCAGTGTGTGTGTGTGTGTGTGTGTGTGTGTGTGCGCATAGAGAGAGAGAGAGAGAGAGAGAGAGAGAGAGAGAGAGAGAGAGATAGAGAGAGTGAAAAGGAGAAAGAACAATTAAATAAGAAGAAGAGAGGAGACAAGAAGTATAAATAAGAGACAAGAGAAAGAAAGTCTATCATTCAGTTGTTATTCATTAACCTGACTTTATTTAAAAATAACAAATGTACAAAGACAAGGAGAACTCCACTATATGATGGGTAGATCACATCACATGGAAGAATATAAGTATAAAATCACACTGTACAAGGTATTACAAATGATGGCAGCAGTTTAACAAAATGTCAATGGGTTTGGCACAATGGTATTCAAGAAGTCATATACTTTTCAGTGAAAATGTGAATGGTGTACCACTACATGCTGTTATAAGACGAAATCTGATAACTGCCAACTGCAGTTATGGCATGAACCAATTTTTAAGCATTTCAAACAAAACTGAATTAATGCTTGTTTTGTAAAATACCAAACTTCATCACTAATGTTAATGGAATGCTGCAAGAAATTTACAAAACACCCTTTATACAAGTACATTCTCAATGACATTTGATAACCCACTGAAATACAAAGAATAAATTTTATATTTAGACAAAACATTTACAAATGAAATTATATATAAATTATTCTAAGCAATGGTGATAATTTATAAGGAGAGGAAATGAAATCTAACTCTAATTTAAATTATTACATTAGAAAGCTGTGACTACTACCATACTGTGCACAGGACTAAATTAAAAACTTGAATAATTACAGAATAGGGCGAGCTGCTATATTCCTGCAACAAAACACTGTATATACTCGTATATAAGTCAATCTCAGAGGGCAGGTTTGGGGCCAAAGATTATGAAATTTGTCATGACCCAATGATACAATATTTTTCGATGAATAAAACGTAATTTTCATTCATTAAAATCATTTTTCATAACAATAAAATAAATTTTCTTTCAAAAAAACGTAGTTTCATATTGAAAAATAAACATTTACATCAATAAACAATTTTTCACAATAAATAGAATAATTTTTCACATCAATAAAATGTAGTTTCACGTCATAAAAATGTAAATTCGTTTCAATAAAACGTAATGTAAGACCGTAGAGAGGTTAGTGCCATCTAGTGACAACTATATTAAAAATTTACTTTAAAATGTCAACCAAGGAAGATAAAAGAACTTCCTTGATGTCAACTGCTAACAAAAACTTAGCAACTTAGGTAGAGTTGGTGTGGATGAAGAACACTATAACTTCTACAGCAATAATTTAACTATTACTATAGTTATATTGTCCATATTTTACCATATTTTTTAACAAATTCATAAAAAGAATTATGTCAATGTTTATTTAGACTCCCTGTAGCAACGTTTCCATTAATAATAATCAGCTAACTATGATCTTACGTTTTATTGAAAGGAATTTACATTTTTATGACGTGAAACTACGTTTTATTGATGTGAATGTTTATTTTTCTACATGAAACTACGTTTTTTTGAACGAAACTTTATTTTATTGATATGAAAATTTATTTTAATGATCGAAAATTACATTTTATTCATCGTAAAAAGCTGTAAGTTCAGCGTAACATTTAGGCTCCTTATGAAATTTGAATTTGATGTTTCAAAATTTTATATAGGCCCAGATCTTGTTGTATTAACTCTACAATCAAAATTAAAATCTTACCTTCATCTGTTCCCGCTATTAATATAAATGCTAAACAAAGAAGATTATATACATTAAATCAGGATTTCGTAGAATTTCACTTATTAACACACGAAAAAAGCTCTTTAATTTACCGTAAATCATATATAAATGTACCACAATTTATGAAATAGATTTTTCTGGGAAAGATGAACTATCTAATGTTAAATTAATTGTGAAATTAATGTTACATGCTCAATCTAGCCTGTGTTGAAACAGAATATGCTCAGGCTACTGTAATAATAAACATAGAAGCAAAAGCTTCCTTTAATTCTTTTTGTACTCTTGTCAAGTTTAGACTGCCAAGAATATTTTTAATAACTATCTGGATCCTTCTTATCATGCACTCATTGAATTTTTAATCAATACTGCATTTTTATTATCATTCTTATTATCATGTAATCTAACACGTCCATCCAGGACCTGTATGGCCAGAGGTCAATGAGTTGGGTCCCTGGATGAACCTGGATTAACAACTGCTGTATGATGATCGCAGCA
>JAHWFO010003482.1:373568-394038 GCA_023313115.1 Rhysida immarginata
AAAATTTTAAGAACAAGACAAAAGTACCCGTGCATAAATTTTAACTAGACTTTAATTACATAATTACCGCCTATATCAAACTATTCGGACTTCCACAAAGGCAACGTGGTTGCATAGTACATGGCGTCTTGCATGCTGCCAGGCAATTTTCCAAGCGGGGCAGGCCCTCCACAGCAGGGGTGGCTTACTTGCGGAATTGCCATATGAATTCACTTGCAACTGAGCAGCAACGCGATCAACACTCAAATATTCCACAAGCAGATGCATAGAGAGCGTCACGTGCCCCTTTTATAGCACTGAGGAGGGACTCAGAAACCTCTCTTGAATGCTCCCGTTGCACTCAGTGCAATAGCCAGAGACAGTAAGCTCTGCCAAGCGGAACACATAAACTAGCCTGCGCCCTGACTCCCCATTCCGTGGCTAGCCATACGCAGCCGCACAAACATCTATTACAATATTACGTGTCTATTATCTACAAAACTATACAGGGTGAGTCAAAAGTCATTGGACACCTTCCTATCTTGGATATCGATGTAGTTACGCAAATTCCAATACAGGGAAAGAATAGGAACTTGAGAGCGCTTTATTTGATGGAGCACCTTTCAACATCTCAAATATGCAAATTAGGACATATCCAAATTCTATCTCGAAAACCATAAGAGATACACAAAAAATTCCAATTGCACATTTGTTCAACAGCAAATTCCAAACAAAACAAACAAAAGTTCACCAAAATCCAATGAGTTGATCACCCACAATCCTCATTGCAAGCTCTGCAAATTATTTCATGCACCATCCTCATTCTGTTCTGGAAAGTTCCACAATTTACCATAAAGTCACCAGTTTCCTCTGCAACTGATATAAAAAGGAAGGCATGTTGAAACTGAGAAAAAATCAGACCAAAGCAAGATGGCACAGTACACTAACCAGGAAATGATCAACATGGTCCTCTGCTCTGGTGAGGCGAGGCAAATTATCATGCAACAACCAGGCATCGTTGAAATGTCGTGTGGAATTATGCTATGGTGCAAGTGGACATCACATTGAACATGATCTGGATTGAGGGAAAGACTTACTTTGTATCAGATGACTGTAAGCAACAAACAGTAGAAGAGCCAATTGTCCTGTTGCAGAGCTTGCAATGAGGATTGTGGGTGATCCGCTCATCGGATTTTGGTGAACTTTTTTTTTGTGGTGTTTGGAATTTGCTGTTGAACAAATGTGCAATTGGAATTTTTTTGTGTATCTCTTACGGTGTTCGAGATAGAATTTGGATGTCCTAATTTGCATATTTGAGATGATGAAAGGTGCTCCATCTGATAGAGCACCCTCAAGTTTCTATTTTTTCCTTGTATTGGAATTAGCGTAGCAACATTGGTATCGAAGATAGGAAGGTGTTCAACAACTTTTGACTCGCCCTGTACTGTAGACTATGGAACATATGATACAGAGATGGCATCCAGGTGCATTCCACACACGAAAAAAGTGCATTCGCACAGTTTATTCCTGGTCAAAACACCGGTTCTCTCGCCGCAGCAGCATTACACCATTGATTCGCTATTGCGTTCTACAGAAAAAGGCCGAGATTCATAAATCAAGGGGCTGTCTCGTTAAAAGGTCGCCAAAACACTATAAGTGAGGATTTAACACTAATGGACAGTTTCGAACAACTCTTTCTACAGTTAACAAAGTGTTGTATCCCCATTAAAAGGAAAAAAAAAAAATGGAACGGCCTCACCATAGTAACTGCACTCGCTCAGACATTTCCAATGATGCACAGGAAGAATAATAATTACCTTGGATGAATTAAACAGAATCATAACTTGTCTTAATTTGGGGCAACATATTTAGCATAGTATTATTACAATCCTGCCACTAATCATCCTAGCATGGTTGATGTTGAACGCCAACATGGCTGCATCGCCATCGCTACTTTCTCTTGTGAAGGAAACTAACCGTCCAGCCTTGCCAATGGCTGAAATAGAACTCCCTTATCAACACAAAACAAAAACAAAACTTTTTTTACAACAATATAAAAATAGAGGATTGCCTTTTCGGAAAATTTTAATTGCCTCTCCAAGAAGCCACTCCTCAACAATAAAAAAAAAACAACAAAAAAAAAGAAACGTTTACACAGTGTTAATCATTCAATTAACAATGCGGAAATGAAACAAGTAATTCAATTTTCAGTATAATAAATACATGCAAAACAAGTAAAAATTGAAACAATAATAAACCATAGAACAAAACTAACTTAAAATATTCATATAGGGGACCATAGAAATTGGTTAATATGAAAATCAATTATTTTTTGAAATAGTCATGAATATTCGTCTGCTTTTTGCTCTTAACTTTTCTGAAGCAATGAAGTTGCCTATTTAATTTAAATTGTGATGAAAACTTTTCTAAGGTATGATGTTTTGAAATAAATTGATGAAGTTTATTTAAACATGCAAATGCTTCTGAAAAAGCTACAACCGCTGTTTTAAAAATGTTCATTTTGCTTTCATTTTTGCTTTTCCATTGCTCAGTTTGCAAGGCAAATCTGTGTTTATTATACAGTCAATTCTCGTTAATACGAAATCGTGGGGACCAAGAAATTTTTTCGTATTATTCGTATTTCGTATTAACCAACAATACTAAAGTGTTATGAAATAAGCACGGAAATAGAATACTTTAAGTTAGAAATAATTTTTATTCATCTCTCCTAAAAAAATCTGTAATAACAGTTTGTTTTCGCGCTAAAACAATTTTTTTTATTGTTGAAATAAATAACGGCAAATTTTTTACGCTTTTAAAACAGCGTGGCCTGGCGAATTTGCCAATAACTATCGGCTTTTTCTTATCAGTGCCATCCATATTTGTACATAATAATACTGACAACCGCTCTTTGCTACTTTTCCCTATGAAAGATACCGTTAAAAAACATTAGATACATGTACAAAATTATCGGTAAAAAATACAATAAAGTTTAAATGACGCATGCATACCTCCATGACACTTTTCACCTTTTAAATAAGATTTCTCGGGCAGAAGATTATAAAATAGGGCGGTTTCGTCAGCGTTGTAACTTCAGATCTAATGAAAGATCCTTTCGTTTCCTTTTGCTTGAAGCTGACATTGAATAAAATTCCTGACTGTAGATAACTGCGTTGTAGCGAAGAGAAAATTGATTTTGAAACAATACCGATATTGCACTTGTTTAAATAAAGATTTGAGCGCCATGTGACAGGATTTTAGATCTGAATAGCTGAACCAATCAGATTTCCCGTTAGCTTCAAAGCACGTGATTCAGATTTAGCGAATCAGATTTCCCGTTAGTTTGAAAGCACGTGATTCGTTAGTTTGAAAACTTCGACTAAATAACCGAATAATCGAATAAAAATATCGAGTGATTAAAAAATCGAGTATTCATTTATTCGAATACTGTAATTCAGAAGCAATCACATATGAAATGACTTTGAAAATTATTTTTATTAAATTTACACTTCGAAATCTGAAATTTTATCATTAAAATTGTTCCTAAAAGTACTATTTTTCAATAAAATTATGAAATTTTCTTTCGTATAAACCGTATTTTAGTAAAAATATGTTCGTAAAAAGCAGAGAATTTTACATAGTAATTGCTTTTTCGGGGACGGGCCACAAAATGTTTTCTTATTAACCGGAATTTCGTATTAACCAATTTCGGATTAACGAGAATTGACTGTAATTTAACTTGCATGTAACTTCTATTTATTTTATAAATAAACTCTTAAAATATACATGCTCTAGAAAAATAAATTGTACATCCTCAGATTAATTTCAAAAATATAATTCGCATTGGCCACATGAATAGACTCAAACTTGTACCATTAATGACAATGAAATTGGGGAGTTTTTAGATGTAGTGCTTGATCACAATCGGAAAGAATTTTGAAGTGAAACTTCTTATGCGGCGACAATGAGGGGTGAAATGCTAGCATGAAACTCTTTTCTTGTTACGGAAGTGACGTAATTCCAACAATCCAACCTTCATTATTTCCAACAAACTGAAAACTCTGATAGTTAACATCCAAGATGGAGCATTGTTACATCATAGATAGAAATTTTTGGTAGAAATACGAATAACAATGCACTATTCTGCTGGTGACGTCAGTTCCTTGCCCGTTGCCTAGCGATTCCAAACAATAGGTTAACACCTATCAGTGTACAATACAGTGGCAATCGAAAAAGATGAAGGTGAAAATAAAAGAAACCCGTCATCAAGTAATATCAATGAATTTCAAAAGTAAGTACCTGTTTTATAATAATAATAATTATTACAACAATAGCGAGCAACCAACCAGATAAACCAGAGGGTGAAGACCCATGTTGCCCCCCAACAGGCAACTGCCCAAAAACGGGGTTAATGGAGAAACACAAAAAACGGGGTTAATAAATTACTAAATAAGTAAATAGGACACGGAAACTAGTAAACAAACTAGTGGCAATCGAAAAAGATTTAGGTGAAAACAAATAACCAAAAAAATATTTAATTTAATAATAATAATAATAACAACAACCCTCGTGTGGTCCTACGTCCGCGTCGTGCGAGGGAGGCAACATCTTAGGGAGATGGCTCTGGTTAACAGGTCTGATCTACTCTACCCTTAGATTAATCTTGAGGGTCCAGATGACCCAGTAGGGCTGATGAGTTGATTACATCGGCCAAGGGCCTGCTGATGATGGAGAGATGGTTAACAGGACCATCCATTTATTGGTGATCACTATGATTAGTGCTAGTGCGTTATCTGATACCGGCTCGGACGTCACCCGGGTTACCAAGGTCTGTGCTCGTGGGTTAGGCAGAGGCTCACGTTCGAAAAATATGCCACAATCTCCCAGGGCCACTGGTGGCGAAAGCAGCACAAACCCCTGTTCGGCTACTGCAATGCCACAACCTGTCCCTAGTGTTTCAAGAGCTTCATTGCCCTCGACCACTAAGGCAGGCAAGCCACGCCAATGCATGAAATGGACCAATGACATAAACCATTTTATCATGCGAGCCTACTGCGCAATCACTGAATTGGAAACTGATACTACAGCTTACAGACAACGCTTATATAACACTTTCAAAGAGACTATCCTCACATCACAGTCACTGAACAATGCATTGCAGATCAGCGTCGCACAATTGTAAGGAACAATTTAATACCCTTACCCACGCTACAGAAAATAAAGCAAGAAGTTGCACAACAGCTACAAGAACACGTGCCATCTACACAAACACAGATGCAAACACTAACATTGACAAAACTATTAAACTTGTAGAACACACACTCAACAATGATCTTCACCATGCTATTCATCCACAACACAACATGAATACCAAACTTTTTGAAACATTAAATGACACCCTACAAAGATACCTTAAGTTTACATGGGAACAGATCCCACACAAACACCAGGTATACCTAAAATAAACATAAACAGCAAAACGGGGGAAATTTTATCTTACATGAACACATATATCTTACCACAGTACATTGAAGAAAATCTAACTTTTAGAATAAATCTACTTATTTACACTGGGGCTCTTACAGTTATATCCACACTGGGTAGGAAACCAATCCATAAACACTCACAAAAATTTTACACTCAACAGAAACCTAAATGGCAAAAGCGGATTGAGTCTGAGATTGACGAAATTATTTAAGACAGAACAAACGCCTCAGATAATTATTTAAGAAGATTAAAACACACACCAGACATGAGCAGCACAATCAACACATTACAGAATATATGGAGACATTAAAACAAAAGTTAGCTGCAAAAACACAACGCCTGAAGAGATACAAAACATGCACTCAGCGCAAACAGCAGAACCAGTTATTCACAAATAATGAGAAGACATTCTATAAGCAGTTAAACAAAGATTATACACAGACACAAAACACTGGTCTGCCAACACAAACAGCACTCTGACATTATTGGTCGTCTCTTTGGTCTGTCTCAGTTGAACATAATAGGGAAGCTAGCTGGATCAGGGAAGCGGAGCAGTTAGCATCCGCACTACCAAACATGCCTTTTACTGACATAACAACAGATGGACTCTCACAAGTCATTAAACGTACTCACAATTGGAAGACTCCAGGTGTAGATAGGGTTCAGAACCTCTGGTATAAGCGCTTTACCTGTTTGCATCTGATCCTTGCAAAACAGATCACCAACACTTTGCAAACACCACAGACATTACCACATTTCCTCACACAAGGAATAACATACATGGTACGAAAGTCACATAACACTTACAGATCCCACACAATGTAGACCTATCACATGCCTGCCTACACTTTACAAAATAATAACTGCCTGTATCACAAACAAAATTTTTACAAACAACATTCTCACTGAGCAACAAAAGGGATGCCGTAAAAATCACATGGGTTGTAAGGAGCAACTCCTAATAGACAGTGTGGTCCTAGGGCAAACTCACAATAAACATCGACACCTCCATGCAGCTTACATTGATTACAAGAGGGCCTTTGATGGTGTCCCACACTCATGGCTTTTATAAACACTACGATTATATAAAATAAACCCTACACTTATCACATTTTTAAAAAGTACAATTCTGCATTGGAGAACTACACTACACCTCACTCAACAGTGAAACCATCACGACTGACAAAATACAGATAAACCGGGGCATCTTCCAGGGTGACTCACTGAGCCCACTCTGGTTTTGTCTTGCACTAAATGCACTTTCAAACAGACGGAACAGCACAACTTACGGCTACACGATTAAACACAATAAAAGCTGCCACTACATGCTTTCACACTTACTCTAATGGACGACATGAAAATCTATGCCTCCACACAAACACAATTGCACCAATTACTTGACATTACACAAACTTTTTCAAAAGACAAATGCATGCCATTTGGGTTGGACAAATGCAAAACCATTCACATTGAAAATGGAGTATTCAGGGAAGGGGGCTTCACATTAGACAAACCAGATCACATTTCTGCTCTGGAAAATGACGAATTTTACAAATATCAATGATTTAAGCAAGTCTAGCTTCTGGAGCACAAATGCATAAAAAATACACTCACTAAGCAATATCTTCATAGGCTAGAGACAATACTTAAAATGCATTTAAATTCCAGAAATTTAATCAAGGCCATCAATACTTATGCCACACCCATACTCTCCTACTCCTTTGGAATCATACAGTGGACACACACAGATCTTGAGGGACTTGAAAGGAAACAACGTAAACTGCTTACAAAGCACAGAAAGCACCATCCACACACAGCTATTGAAAGACTCACCCTGCCTCGTTCAGAGGGAGGCAGAGGTCTTATTAACATAACAGATCTACACCAGAAACAGACTCAGTCACTCAGAGAATTCTTTTATTCTAAACAACACACATCACCATTACACAAAACAGTCTGCATGGCTGATACAAAAAACACACCTTTGAATCTGAACAGCGTGCAGAATACCCACAACATTCCTACAACACGCACTAAACTTCAATCATGGCTTGGAAAGCAACTCCACGGTAGACATCCTTCTTACCTCAAACCAGCCGCACATCGACAAAAAAGCGTCAAACTTTTGGTTAAGTGAAGGGAGTCTCTTTGGGGAAACTGAAGGAACCATGATTGCCATACAAGACCAGGTTATTAACACTAAAAGTTACAGAAAACATTATCAAAGATTCGACTGATGGGTCTTGCAGGAAATGCCGTATCGCAGAGGAAACCATCCAACACGTCATATCCAGTTGCAAAATACTCACGCAGACAGATTATTTACAGACATAACCAGGTAGCCAACATCATACATCAACATCTAGCTAAGATACACAAGCTAAGGGACATTCACACTCCATACTATAAATATATCCCCAACTGTCTTAGAGAACACCACACAAACTATATTTTGACAGAGCTATAATCACTGACAAAACTATCCCTCATAACAGACCAGACATTACACTAGTAGATAAGCAAAACAAAGTGACTTGCATAATTGATATCTCCATCCCCAACACACACAATTTACAAAAGACATACACGGACAAAATCACTAAATATACGGATCTTGCACACGAAATAAAACTCCTTTGGGGGGTTAACAGAGTACACATTGTTCCGATCGTTCTTTCTGCCACTGGGGTTATTCCACACTCACTACACAAAAGCCTGTCAACACTAAATTTAAACCCACACTTATACAAAACCTTACAGAAAGCCACAATTCTAAACACCTGTCACATAGTAAGGAAATTCCTACACCCAAACATCAATACTCCCACGAGTGCGTAACTCCCCCTTACTTGCATTTGAGTCCCTTGGGCTTGGCCCTCTTTTGGGTCCGCCTCTGGGATTGGCTCCCGGACTTGATCCGAGCTTGGCTTCCTCAAACAATAATAATAATAATTCCTACCAGTTACGACAAATCACATGATTTTAAATCAATTTTTCTGTTGAAGTTGATGGAGGCCTTGCAGTACATATCGGGAAAGAAAACACACAGAATTACAACCAGTTTCGTTTTTCATTTCTGGCTTTATCAAGGATACAAATGAAGAGGCACGCAAGAGGCCCTTTTATATACAGATTATGTTGGTATAAACAGTCACTTATTGGTGGATACAAATTCATTGATTGGATGGATACAAAATAAGGAAAATTGCTAAACAACGTTGGTTAAATGGTTGTGATTGGTTGGAACAGGGTGAGCGAATAAGAAAATAAGAATAATAACAAGTACGAACAATTGCCAGTAAAATACATGGTAAAATTACAGAGAATTAAATAATACAGAGAGCAAAGGAATTACCGTATATACTCGCGTATAAGTCGATCTCACGTATAAGTCGAGGTTGGATTTTGTGTGAAAAATTTTGAAATTTGCTATGACCCGCAGATAAGTCGAGGGTGAAATTTCAGGTGCTTATGAAATTGAATTCACTGAAGTTACCATAGTTTACTCATGCTTAAATCATGCTGTACTTGCATGGGTAATAATGTAAAGCTTGTTTAACAATTAGATATTACTATAAACTTTATTATCATTTAATCATTAATCATTTTATTACATGTATTACTAAATGAACAATTTTAAAAATGCGAAATCAATTATAAGGAAAGTTATCATTTAATATTATAAGTAATTACATAATATAATTATAATTGCATAAATATACCGTATTAACTATACCGGTAGTTATATAAATTAATTATAATTACATAAATCATGGTCAACCCTTTGCAATCCACTGCAGATGAAGGTCTTCTCTAAACGCTTCCATTCTTCTCTGTTTGAAGCTTTGGATTTCCAGTTGACACCAGCCACCTTTTTTATTTCGTCGAGCCACCTTACATGGGGTCGTCCTCTTGGGCGTTTAAAGTCTCGAGGGTACCAATCCAGAATGACTGTGGTCCATCTCATGTCTTGTCTTCTAGCAATGTGACCAGCCCATTGCCATTTAGAACGTTTGATCCGTTCGATGACGTCAGTCATCTTCGTTTGGCTTCTTATCCAGCTGTTGCATTTTCGATCTCTTCTTGTAATTCCCAACATACATCTTTCCATGCTTCTCTGTGTTGTCTGTAGTCTTTGTGTTGTCCTCCTTGATAAAGTCCATGTTTCAGCTCCGTAGGTGAGTGCTGGTAAAACACACTGGTTGAAAACTTTTCATTTCAAGCTAAGTAGCATGTTGCTCTTCAAGATAATGTTATTCTTGCCAAAAGCACTCCATGCTGTTCTAATTCGTCTGTTAACTTCATTCAGAATGTTGCCATCCATGGTGATTTCTTGTCCCAGGTAAATGTAGCTCTGCACTTCTTCAACCACAATGCTGCCTGCCATGACCTTCTGATTTGGAGCAAATGCATTGAACATAACGTTTGTCTTCTGTGTGTTCAATTTCAGTCCTACACGCCGGCTAGCCTCTGCTAGTTCTTGTAACATTTCCTCCAATTCAGAAGGACTATTACTGGTGAGAACGATGTCATCGGCAAAACGAAGGTGGTTAATGAATTCACCGTTTATTTTATGTCCTTTTTTTGACCTGTTCAGTTCCTTGAAGACTTCCTCTAAAACTGCTGTGAAGAGTTTTGGTGAGATGGCGTCCCCTTGTCTTACTCCTTTTCCAAGGTTGATCCTTGCTTTTCCTTTATCCAAACGAATGGTAACAGTCGCTTTACTAAATATCTTCTGAAGAATACTAATATAGCTTCCGGTTATTCCCATTCTTTCCAGAGCTTTCACTACAGCATGTGTGAACACAGAGTCGAAAGCTTTCTCAAAGTCGATGTAAGCAAAGCAAAGTGGCACTTCATATTCGTTGTGGCATTTGATAAGTTCTCTTATAACTTGAATTTGTCGATCGTGCTATATCCACTTCGAAAGCCCGCTTGTTCTCTTGATTGTGCTGAGTCTAGTGCTGAATCAAGTCTGTTTGTCAGGACTTTACTGAAGATCTTATAAACAACTGACAAAAGGCAGATAGGACGATAGTTCTGGATATTTTCTCGGTCTCCTTTTTTGAAAAATAGAACCATCATTGCATTATTCCAATCATCTGGTACGTCTGACATCTCAAGGCATTTTGTGAAAAAAATTGCCAGTAACTTGTTGAATTCTTCTCCTGCTTCCTTAATCAGGTCAATTGTAATTCCATCTTCTCCGGGAGACTTTCCTTTCTTCATGGATTTAATAGCCTTGTCAACCAGTAGCACTTCCATCTTTTCCTTTCAGTTGGTCTGCTCTTCTTACGTCATTATCATCTTCACATTTGTAAAGTTTATTGTAGAAGTCCTCCACAATTTCGATGATTTCACTTCCATTCTTCGTGATTGTGCCATTTGCTCTCTTGAGTGCAAACATTCCTCTTCTTCCAATGCAGAGCTTTCTCTTCTCAGTTTTCAAACTCTTGTTATCTTCAACTGCCTTTTTGACAAGATTGCAGTTGAACTTCCGAACATCTTCTGTGATGTGTTTCCGTACTGTCTTGCAAAGCTCCGCATATTCTATTAATGAACTTGTATCTACTCTTTTTGTCTTCATTTCTCTTCGTTTCTTCTGTGAGTTTCGTCTGTGGTTTGGAAACTTTGTTCTCCAGCTACTACTTCCACTGCTTCTTTTAAGTGTTTAGTTAGTGTCCTGTTAATATCCGTGATGTCATCTTCCTGGATGCCACTCTGTAAGATTTCAAAGCGATTTTGCAGTTCTAGCTGGAATTCCTTTCTGCGTTCTTGCAGATGTGCAATGTTGATGATCTTCTTTGTGTTCATGAAAAGCTTTAGTCTTTCTGTTTTCGTGTTTAGAACAAGCTTGCATCTCACCAGTCTGTGGTCGCTTCCTGCATCGAAGGTGTTGAGAACAGTGCAGTCTTGGATCAAGTGCTTCCTATTATTTAATTTATAATCTGAAGGATTATAGTTTTTATTAGTAAATGAAGAATTTTATTAATGTGAAATCAAATCTAAGGAGAATTATCATTTATTAATTTAAGTAATCACAAATTAAATAAACATTGTTATTCAAGCTCTTGTTCAGAAGAGGGAGGGAAGAAGATTAGTGGAGGAGTGAGAAGATTGTACCTGGTAATTCCCTAAGAGAATTAGAGAAGAGAGAATAAAAGGAGGGTGAAATGGAAAAAATTTTCTGTGGGAAGTAAAATAAAGTTTATTTAAGATGTAAGAGGAAAGGATCAGGTAGCTCTGTGAATACCTCCCCCTCCCACCTCTTTCCTTCTTTGGTGTTCTTTTACATCTGGTTCAGATTTGGCTTGTTTTACTTTGCCCTTGCAATTGACACAATCAGTTTTCCCCTCACTCTCCCTATTCCTCTTTTATATTTCTAGTTAATTTTAGCATCACTATTACTTTATTGCTTTATTATCACCTTAATTTCAGGTCCATACCATTTACTTTATATGCCTTTTATTAATTATTACTCTTTCTTCTACCTGATCCTTTCCTCTTACATCTTAAATAAACTTTATTTACTTCCCACAGAAAAAAATTTTCCATTTCACCCTTCTTTTATTCTCTTTTCTCTAATTCTCTTAGGAATTACTCTCTCCTCCTCTACTCTTCTTCTCTCCCCTTCTTCCCCCCCCCCCCCCCCCATCCCCACTCTGGTTTAGCTCCATTGACCCTTCAAACATACCTTGTTCAGTGTTCTCCCCAGAAAATTTTATCAGGTGGGCGGTAAGCTAAAATAACCGGGCGGACAAAAATTAAAAACAAAAACAAATAAAATATTATGCAGTGTTGTGCAGTTTTTCGTCGGGCGGTCGCCAAAATCAGCTGGGCGGGCCGCCCGTTAAAAAGGGCCTGGGGAGAACCCTGTTGTTTATTGCACCTCCTTTTATGGATGAATAAAACTGATTATGGATAAATACCCATCTTATAATATGTATATTATTCGGGAATCATGTGTGTTTCTTAAAGTAAATGTGTAAATTTTTATACGGATTTAGGTGACTTTGCCAAAATTCTATGGAAAACTGGCATGACTCGCAGATAAGCCGAGTTTGCTTTTTAGGATGAATTTTAAGACAAATTTCTCGACTTATACGCAAGTATATACGGTAATAATCCATTTCCAAATTCCTATTTAACCTTAAGCTCCTCTCTAATACCTATAATGTCATCAATTCCTTATACTTAACTAAAAAGCTTGCAGACTTCCACACAAACCCAAACCTATGCCTCATGTCTCTCGATATCGCCAACCTCTACACTAATGTCCCCGTTCCCAACACCTTGAACATACTAGAACAGCTTTTATTTTCGTCCTCCCTTCCGAAGCATCAGTCCATCGACCTCCTTCCATCTTGCCTGTCATTTCTATCCAGAACTACTTCTCTTTCAACGGCACCACCCTATTCCCAGACTAACGGCCTCGGCATGGGTTTCCTACTAAGCAGTTTCCTTTCCGAAGTCTTCCTCCAACACCTAGAACAAACCAACGTTACTCCCCTGCTATCCAATTCCACTATCCTATCCTATCATCAATATGTCTATGATATCCTGATCATTTTTGACTTTTCTACCATCACCTCTATCGCGACATTGTTCAACTTCCTCCCCCGATGCACAGTTCACATTTGAGTCCAAATCCAATAACTCTGTCCCCTTCTCGACGTGATTGTCTCACGTAGCCCACACACCGACAGTCTTTCCTTCAATATCTACCATAATCCTACCAGCTCTTGAAATTTGATCCACACATCCTCAGCCCATCCCAAACTTGCCTCCACAAATTTTCTTGTTGGTCGTGCCCTTCCCCTAAGCCCTTCCGACATATCCAAAGAGTTCCGCAGCATTCACTTCCTCGCCTACACCAACATCTACTCCCACTCCACTATTTCTAACCTTATATCCTCCAGAAAACGTCCCTTACCCCCCCCCCCCCGATGAGGGGGGGAAGCCCTAGCGGGGGGGGGGGGGGGGTATTTCTTCGCCCTCATTGCTACCGTCCTTCCAAGTTCCTCGCTTCCTTCAACCTAAGTGTTCCTTTCCGCACACCCCCATCTCGCAGATATTCTCTGAACCCACCTTTACCTCATTCCCTTGACATATACTCCCAATCCGGTGACTACCGAATTGATTGTAGCCAGTGCAATAGCTACTACATTGGTTTAACCTCTCGCAATTTTGTTTTCAGATACAAGAAGCACATCGCTTTTTACCTAAAGAAATACGTCACAATATGCCATCCACCTTCTGGACAATGGACATAAGCCTTCCAACCGGAATGACGTTATATCCGTTGTTCACCGTTCTAATGACCCCTTCAAGACTGTCGTTTTAGAAACAATAGATATCTACAAAGCCAGGTGGAATTCACCAGATAAACTCAATTCTCAATCAATATTCGACGTCCATTCCATGCTGTTGCCCAATGCCGACCTGATTTAACTATTCTTCTATGGTTACACTTGTCTGAGTGCTATTTACATTTATTAATCCTTTGCTCTCTGTATTATTTAATTCTTTGTAATTTTATCAAGTATTTTACTGGCACTTGTTCGTACATGTTATTATTCTTATTTTCTTATTCGCTCATCATGTTCCAACCAATCACAACTATTTAACCAACTTTGTTTAGCAATTTTCCGTATTTTGAGGTTGCGTGCCTCTTTATTTGTATCCTTGATAAAGCCATGAATAAAAGGTAAAACTGGTCGGAATTCTGTGAGTTTTCTTTCCCGATACATACTGCAAGGCCTCCAACTTCATCAAGAAGGACAGTACAGAGAATTCTCCATTTCAAATTTTTCTGTGTCTAATTTATTTAAAAACACTTTTCAAACCCGCTTATCCATTAGGGTCGCGGGGGCAGCAGCCCATGGAGGATCTCCAGCGATCACTATCTTCTGCCATCAGGCGCATGTCCTGCCTGGTAATACCCAAGCGACTCGAACCCTTATTCTCCATGTAGTCTAGTCACCAGGTTCTAGGCCGATCTCCCGTTAATAACAACTCCCTAGGAAGACCAGTTTGCGGCATCCGTATCACGTGGCCATACCAGCGCAACTGACATCTCTCAATGCAGAGAAGTATTGGCTCAACACTTAAAGACTCCCTTATTGTGCTGCTGTATACTCTTATCTAGTAGGGTAACACCTGCCACGTCTCTCAGAAATCTCATTTCGTCCGCTTGTACCCGCGATTGCACTCTTTCGGTCATTACTCTAGACTCATGACCATAGGGGATAATGGGGACAAGGATAGATTTGAAAATGGAGAGGCTGGCTTTGTTTCCCAGCTCGTTTTTCATTACCACAGATCACCACAGTTCACGTCTGACACAGTTTGCTGCACCGATCTGAGCATCCAAATCTTTATCCTGCTGCCCCTCACTCATGAATGCAATCCCGAGATACTTGAACTTCTCCACATGTCTCAATACGGCTCCCCTAACAGGGAGAGTGTACTGAGCAGACTGTCTTCAAAGGATCAGAACCTCAGTCTTAGCCACACTGATCTTCATCCCAGCCTCTTCACATTTGGCTGCAAACCGGTCTAGTGCATGCTGAAGGTTAGTGCAAAAAGACCCAAGGAGGACAAGGTCGTCAGCAAAGAGCAACCTCTCTACCAAACAGTTGCCCACACAAACACGCTCATCGCCTCGGCTGCTCCTGTCTATCCAGTCCATGAAGATAATGAACACGAGAGGCGACAGTACCCACCCTTGGCGGAGTCCAACACCCGCAGTGACTTAATGCCATTTATATGGACACACATCTCAGAGCTTTTGTACAGAGACATGATAGCAACCAGTAATTGCCCATCCACTCCATACACTTGCAACACTTGCCAGAGGATCTCCCGAGGAACTCTGTCATATGCTTTTTAGAGGTCCACAAAGCAAGCGTAGACATCTTTCGCATATTCCAGGATTTCTCAAAGATTTGCCTTAGAGCAAAGATGTGATCCGTTGTGCTTCGGCCAGGTCGAAAACCACACTGCTCCCCCGACAGTTTGGAGTCTACTATTTCCTGACTTCTCTTTTCCCGACACTTAGCATACACTTTTCCAGGAATGCTGAACAAAGAGACGCCTCGATAATTGTTGCAATCTCTCTGATCTCACTTTTTGAAGATAGTGAACACAAATATTTAAAAAAATAATTTTTATTAAAAAAAAAAAAAAACTTCTTCCTGATAGTACAGAAAATCAACAATGTCAGACATTATTAAGTAGCAGAAGAATGGAACTACTTATTATATTCACAATGTCAGTCTGTCTGTCCGTCCGTCCCCTTCATAATTTCCGCATTTTTTGAGGTAGAAGGTTGAAATTCGGAATGTAGCTTACTATGGGCATGTGCACCTTCACTATTTAGTTTGGTTTTGATTGGCCCACTGGGGGTCGGTGTTTTGGGGGCAGAAATCAGAGGGGACCAAAACGTCTATACATATTTATGCATATAAAGGAGTGAAATTCGGTATGCAGATTTCTTTAAGCAAGGTCAACATTACTTTAAAATTTGGGCTAAATTGTCCCAATAGGGTCGGAGTTGTGGGGGGTAGCTGTCACTTGGTTACTAGAACTATGGCAACGTATGGCATGTGATATATAATTAGTGTTCAATTTTTGTTTTTTGATCCAGGATTTTTGTGACTTGTCTTTCTTTTACTCTACATCCGTCAAGATATACTTAAAAAGCTAATAATGTAGTTGGTTATATTCCAAGACTTTTGTCGATTCATCAAGAACATAGAAGAAAAGGTTGTCTGGAGATCCATCGCGTAAAATCCATACGAAAAGCAGGGATTCTCAAAATTGACTTCTGACTCATTTTATACAAATTTTGATTTAAAGACTTTTACGTTCATAACGTAATTTTGTTTTATTCTTCGACAAAAGTGAAATTCTAGAAAATAGTGTTATTCAAATAAATAATTTTTAAAACTTTATACAATATTGATAGTTTTTGATATAATGACTAAGGATTGTTTCAGATATCTTCATATCTTCCAGAGCTAACAGTTACAAGAAATAGGCTAGTTTTTAAATAACAATTGAAATATTGGCAAAATGAATTAAAATTTCTTTTCTTCTGTTAGATTTTAAATACTGCTAAAAACTGGAAATCTAAAATACCTGTGAGCTAATGAATTTCTGCACAAGGCTGCTAAACAAAAATGTCATTAGACATTAAAAAACATATCAACATGCACTATATATGAAAAAAATTGTTAATAACAAACATTTAGATAATTAACCTCTTTTTTTTTTTATTTCTGTAAATATGGATTATTTTAATTTAGTTTTAAGGCTATATTTCATTTTTATTTTCTATTTTTGAATATTTCATTAATCACAAATTTCTAAATATTATGTGAAATAGAATGTTTTGAAAATAAAGTATACGTACTTTCTTCAAATCACTAAAATGCCCATTCAAGATCCAATTATTTTAAGACAAAAATTCAATAACTCGCAATTGACATAATATAAACAATGAAATAAAAATAAAGAAGCAGTTGTTCCAATTAAATATTTTCTCACAAATTCCAATAGCCAAATCTAAAATTTCTAATCTAACAAGCTTATTCTGTATTCTTACATTTTTGAAGTACACTTGTAGATTATTAATGACATGCTCTCTATTAACATTAATCTTATCAGAAGCACTCCAGCAAAGGTTTTACGTTCCAATTGTTATTAAAATTACATCACCAACAAATTTTAATCAACACTACTGTGTATGAGAATCTATTTTTATAGATACAAGCAGCTGCTGATCTGATCAAAAATTATTAAAATTATGAATTTTTATTACTTAAAACACATATGTTAATCTTACCTTGCCATATAAAAGTTCAAATGATCTACTAAAATAGATGTAATGAAAACTTAAGGCAAGGATGACTAAAAATAAGGAATCGAGCAAGGCAGTGTTGGAAGTGCCATTCAATGAAGAGGGCTAAATATAAAAATTTAATGTTGGCAGCTGCACAAAGAAATGTAAGGGAATTCCAGGGTCCCCTGGCGAATGTAAACATTCTTTTCTCCCTGTTCATTGCACACAGGATACTCTACACAGGTTTGCACAATCAAAAAATTAAAAAAAATTAGCATGAAAAAAAAAATCTTTTCAAGAAAGGTGATTTTTCATCTTCCATGTTCAACCTATACTGAAGCTTCAGAAATTTTTGGAGGTAAAGCATGGCTAAACTAAATGTTTTTAATTTTTAGAGATACCTCACCTAAAAGAAATTAAGCCAATAGAAAATTTAATTATTTTCTTGTAATCAAAATTCTGAATAAATTTATGTTACAAATTTACGATTGGGTTATTTTTTTTCTCCCCAAGTTTTAATTCAATAATAAAGGAAGGAAAATTCAATAATAATATACATACAATATTCTTTTATTGTACACTTTACTTTAAGTCTAATTTTGGGTGTCCTGTAGGATTAACATTACAAATTTATTTTGTGTTTATTTATCTCTGTTGTTCAGAAGAGACAAGCTATGTACATTTGAGATTTTACAAAATAAAAAGAAATTCTAATAAATATGTACAAATATTTTAATTGGATATTTCAAATATTTAAAATTGAGATTAGATGTATTTTTAAAAGAAAGTTTAAAAGGCAGACAGACAGATAAACATAATAAAGTTATATTTTCTTTTATGTCAGTGAAAAAATGTATGTAAAGTGTCAAAAACTGAATAATATTGTATGCCCCCCCCCCTTTGTTTTCTTTAATTGTTATCAAGTATTTACTTAAAGGGATATAAAAATGAGTATTACTATACAAAAATACTGAATTGGAACTCTACTAAATGTAAGAAAGCCCAGGACAAATTTAAGTACAGATAATAACAACCTTCTCCCATTGTTAATTTATTTTTATTTTATTATTCACAAAATCAAGGGGCATATTAAATTCGAATGTAAAATTTGAACCTGTTATTTTATAAATAATTTTTTTAATTTTTTTATTTTGATCTTTTTATTATTATTATTTTTTTTTTAGTATACTAAAAATTCATAAATTTTAAATTTTAATAAAGCAAAATATAATAGAGTAATGATAAAAATTCAATGGAAACTTCTCAAATAGGAGCTGAAAGAAAAATCAAACAGAATTTTAAAAAGTTTGAAAGAAATTAACTACAATAATCATATTCTATAGAGAAATTATTCACAATAACTCCTCAACAATTATTATTATTATTATTATTATTATTATTATTATTATTATTATTATTATTTTCAAGAAGGAAAAGACTTTCTTATTATTGTATAGAACAATTATTCTGTCCAAAATTTTATATGCTGTTTGGACCTGGTTCTCTGGGAATACTCAGCTACTTGAGCATCTCCAATCCAAACTTTTATCCTTCAGTTCTTTTGTTACTGGTGCTCTTCATCTTGTTGACAAAACTTCCCTGGCACCTGCTTTTAATCTCTCACAAATTAAGTGTGCTCTTCTGGGTACATTAAGAAAGATAATTAATGGGCACCTTATTTAACCTGGAATTAATAGGTTTTCGTGTTCCCAGTGGTAGTAGGAATAATCAGATTCTTGCGTTTCTAGGTAAATTGCAGACCAAGGTCTCCACTTTAGACTCTGCTTTTAAATTAATTTACTTTTTTAACAATAACCAAAATTCATTTGATATGTTTTGTTGACTATAGCAGACTTGTCCTGCTGTTTTAACCTTTGAACTATCATTTAACTTTCTTTCTTTGTTCTGTCCCTTCTGTTTGATTTCTTTTTCTTTAGTTCTTTTTGTGTGTTTTCATCAACCCTGTTTTGGGCTCTTGCCTGTGGGGGGCAACTTGGGGTTTTACTCCCCTCCCCCAGTCTTATTTCCAAGGTTTTACCCTGATGTTGTCACATTATCATTATTATTATTATTGTTGTTATTATTGTTAAATGTACAAAAATAAATAATTTAATCAAATTGCTGAATAAAAATCTGTATATGCATAAATCTCTGCTTAAAATATAAATACAAAACTGTATACAAAAATTTTATCAAAAATAACTTTTATATACCTATATAAAGTGTAAACTGTAAAGTTGTATGAAAAATATAGGCTGAACAAAGTCTTTACCTGATAAAGAAAATTTTTTAAAATAAATAAATAAAAATAAAAAAAACAAAAAACCTATACCAGATAGATACATATGGATTTTGTATTATAATCTTCATCTCAAAAAGTTTTTCCTTACATTGTTAGTACATTGCAACATGTCACCTTTAGAACATCTAGACAACAATATTCAATTTCTCGCCACGTTTTCACCAGCATGTCTTTTGTTACTGTCAATACTGTATCCATTATTCTTGCCATTAATGTGTTCACAACAGTGACTGGTGTAGCAAACACTTACCCAGAGGAAAAAAATCTAAGGATGTTATGTCTGGAGAACATGGGAGCCATGCTGTAAGACCATTTCTTTCAAATCATCAGTGAATTGAGGAATTCACGGACTGAAAATGCCTAATGTTGATAAATTACCCATAGTTGGTATTACGCACTGAGCTTTCTCTCTCATAGATGCCATTTTCAATATGACCGAAGTTAGTGCCATTTCGGCTGCTACCATACCAGCAGTTTAAAAACTTTTTGAGATGCGAGATTATGATACAAAAAAACATATGTATCTATCTAAAATAGATTTTTTTTTTTTTTTACATAGTATAAGGAAGTATTGTAATCACGAAAAATTTCGGCCCTTCAGGAAGTATTGTAATCAGATTTACACTGATCTTCACGTTTTAGGGTCCTTAGACTACAAAAAAGTGGTTTCTGGAAAGTGTGTGTGTGTGTGTGTGTGTGTGTGTGTATGTGTGTATGTGTGTGTAGGTATGTGTGTATGTGTGTGCGCGCGCATATGTGTCTGTCCACAATAGCGTCCAAACGGCTAAAGCTATTGAGACCCGGTACACCCCACTTGATCGAACCTCACATCATCGAAGGCACACATTATTATCGAA
>JAHWFO010003482.1:394048-417652 GCA_023313115.1 Rhysida immarginata
TATGTCAAGTATGTATAACATAGAAAAATTAAGTGCAGACAATTACGAAAGTTGGAAATTACAGATGAAAAGCGTTTTAATTTACAATGATCTATGGAATTATGTTAAAGAAGAAGCTATAAGACCCGATGATGTAAATCAACAAGTAGAATGGGACATTAAGAATCAAAAAGCACACGCCTTAATTACTTTGAGTATAAAGCAAAACCAACTGCTATATGTTAAAAACTATGAATATGCTAAAGACGCGTGGAAAAACCTTAGTGACGTATATCAATCAAAGGGTCCTGCAAGGAAAGTAACATTATATAAACAGCTAACTCAGCTAAAAATGAAAGAGGACGATTCCATAACCCTGCACCTGCAGAAATTTTCGGAATTTGTAGAAAGACTTTCAGAAATAAAGTGCATCATAGATAATGAACTCTTAACTGTAATGTTGTTGTGCAGTCTATCGAGCAGCTTCGAACATTTTGTAATGTCAATAGAAGTAAGGGATGAAATACTAAAGACTAAGCTCCTAGAAGAAGAAACTCGCAGTAATCGATTCGAAATGGGTTTTTCGAACAAAAAGAAAAAGTGATGGAACGATAGATTGTTACAAGGCAAGACTTGTAGCCAGAGGATGCCTACAAACTTACGGACTAGACTACGAAGAAACATTTTCTCCTGTGGTGAGGTACAGTACAATCAGAGTCATCTTGGCATGTGCAGCAGAATACAATCTTTATATTCAAATCTA
This sequence comes from Rhysida immarginata, assembly GCA_023313115.1. Taxonomy (NCBI): domain Eukaryota; kingdom Metazoa; phylum Arthropoda; class Chilopoda; order Scolopendromorpha; family Scolopendridae; genus Rhysida; species Rhysida immarginata. The sequence continues at coordinate 394,791 of JAHWFO010003482.1, forward strand.
GTTAAAATTTTATCGCTAGCGACCACGAGATTTTCTGCCGGAGGGGTGTTGGTATAGCAGAGCATCCTGATGGCCACTTTATGCTCTTTCTCTTTGTGTGTTAAGCTGTGTATGTTCATGTGAGAAATAAATAGTGCTTATACAATATGGCGATGAGACATGTATAGCCAAACGTGTGCTCGATGTATTTATTGAAACAAAAATATCCCACACAAACATTTACATGATTTTAAATAATTATTAAGAAAACATTAAATCTGTTCAAAAAACACTTTTCCAAAACTTAAGTCAGAAGCCATTGATTTTTCAAAACTTTCCAAGCCTGGAATTTTTTTTTCGATTTTCCAGGACTTTCCAAGTTTTCCATGACCCGTACGAACCCTGCTATATTTTGATATTGAAAATTATATTAATAATAAATGTTTTTATTTATTATTTTAATTCTTACAGTAGAAAATTTCTGGCCATGCCTCGAAGATATTTTTATTGACCGATTAATCGATTTTTTAAAGATTAAATATTATCAATTTTATTAAGTACTAGAGAGATCCCGTCAAAACTTGACGGTAAACAACCCATCTCCATCTTGTTTTCCCTGTAATGTTGTTTATTGTTATTGTTGTTAATTGTTTACGTATATGTTGTTGATTTGTTCATCAATGGTAGCAAAGCTGTTGAATGTGATGCCATTGTGGAGAGGCTTATTTGGTTTGCTAGCGTCAGCATTTCTAATTGTAAATAAGCGCTAATTAATATTAATATTGAAGACGAAAACTAAATTAGACAAATCCACAGACTTTTCATTTTTGACCAAAATGAATTTTATAGATGCAGTAGTTTTTATCAACGAACTGTCTAAAGAATCACCCTTGCAACTTAAATATATAGATATCAACATAACAGATTTTATTGTGAACTGAAATAAAATAATTCAGATCCAACTAAAAATTGATAAAATAATTCAGATCCAATTCAGATTCAAATAAAAGTTTTATTTAAAAAAAAAAAAACAATTTTAAAGGTTCAATTATTCTGTCTTTTGATGTTGTTGATATTGTTTAACTTACAATAAATTAACAAAAAAAAAAAAAAACAATAGTCAATGTTAAAAATTTTTTAAATATTTTTTTAATAACCGATTTTTTAACATCAACCTTTGTAAACAACTACCAATCGATATATCACAACTACTCTGTGGAGGTTTGGTAGAGTGGTAGAAAAAAAATTCCCCTATATTCGATTAAATGTGGCCTGATTTCGATTATATGTGGTTCGACGAAGTGAGGTTTGCCGATTTGATGAAGTGAGATTCGATAATGTGTAGGGTAACCATCGAGACCAAACTTTAAACTTAAGATTTTAATCTTCCTCGGGAAGTCTGATTAGTTTTCCAGTGGGATCAGTGAACCGGAAGTATCAGTTTACTCCAGTGCCAAAATATAAATTTTGAAATATCTCATTAAACATTGTGTTTATGAAAATTTTGAAGGGAGTAAAAAGTGTTCCAATTTCAATTTTAAACAACTTTTGTTAAGAAAATTTTTCAAAATTCCAACCGGAAGTACCAGTTTTACTCTTGCCAAAATCCAGTTTTTGGCTAATTCAGGCGAAATAAGACTGTATAGGAAAATTTGTGAAGTATACAAAAGTATTTAGAAGTTAATTTTAACAACTTTTCAAAATTCCAAACGGAAGTACCAGTTTTATTCTTATCAAAAACCAGTGTTTTGCTAAAATAGGCGAAAGAAAATGGTATAGGAAAATTTACAATGTATACCAAAGTGTTTGGAAGCTAATTTGAAGTAACTTTTATTCACAAAATTTCTATCAGAAGTAGCCATTTTAGACAGTTGTTTAATTTTTTTCTGTATTTGGACCAGGACATTTACATATTAGAAAATCGGGTGGTGACCACACTTCATTTTTTTTTTTCATTAATTTTCTTTTTTAGATAAAGACTTTATGTTCACTTTGTATAATGTAATTGATTTTAAGAACAATTGACTATTTAACGAGATTTTTAGAGGCCTTACAATATAACACAGTGCAAAAGAAATTTTTTGACACTAGTTATGTTGTATTGTAAGGCCTCTATAAATCTCATTAAGAAGTCAATACAAAGTACGATTTATTACATGGCAATTTACTATTTACATGTGAAGCAGGACTTGAATCAAAAATCAAACATTTTAACTGTAATTTTGAATCATCTAAAATTCATAATTTTTACCAGTTTCCTATAGTTTCCAGTTTCCTACATTCAAATACCTATAGGCGGTTTCACTCTTTGAAACGGATTGAAAAACACTGTTTATGAATAAACTATTTAAATGGGTAAAACCGTGAGCTTTACAATTTTAAACGGTTTATTTCTTTTTGGAGATTTGACTGCAGAGGGAACAGGTTGTTATAATCATGGCAGCCTCCTTGAGTATAGTGTACATGTGTGATTACAACTAGAAAACGTGTTTTAACAAACTTGATTTTTTTTTAACGACATGATTTACTTTACTTGATCTTTGCCTAAATATGGAAATCCAAATATATAATTCGCAATTGCGAGCTCTTCATCCAAATCCCAAGCTCTGTTTTGAGCCCTGATCCGACGCTGCTTCGACGCTGCACCAAAATAAATTCTGCAGTGGCAGAGTTATCTGACTGATCCTCTTAAAAAACAATAACAATGATAATATTGTGAAAAAGAGGGTCTTCTGTATTATTTTTATTAATGAAGCTTAATGAGACCTTACAATACACTAAACTTCATTAACAATGATAATAGTCGAGTAAAGGGGTTTGGCCCATTTTAAAATGTAAAAATTCTCAACTGGTATTATTAAGATTTGGCCTATAATAAATCCACAAAGTACTTTATTGATTATTCTGTAATTTATTAAGAACAAACCAAATTTTAAATTACAGTTGAATAACAGGACCACCTTTGATGCCAGAGTTGTTTTTTTTTTATTTTATTATTTTTTTTTTTAAATCAAAATGTAAAACGAAAGGATTTATCCTGAATAATACAATACAATAATTTCATTTTCCTCTCTGCGGTAGTATCGAAATTAAAAAAGTAAAGTAACAAAAGGAAAAAAAATGGAGGCATTAGCTTTGGAATATCCTTTTTATCTTAAATAAGCAAACAGTATCTGAAGTGACCTATAGAAAACTTAATTCCCTCATCCAAGTAAATATGAAGAAAACCAGAGATCGGAAATGACAAATAGGTATGGGAGGCATTAGCTTATTATTCAGTCATTCTATAATCATTCAACTTACATCCAATGAATAACACTTGCAATTGACATAGATTACCACTTAAGAAATGGTTCATGCAAACCATAATCGAGTAATTTCTTATTAAATGAGTTCACGTCCTCCAAATGAAAAAAATGTCTGGAAAGGGTTTAATCAACTTCCTTTGGTTATCTTATCCAATGAGCTATGAAAAGCTTGAAAAAAATTTTGAGACAATGGAAATGATTTCATGAATAGAAATCTTAAAAAAAATCTCTACATAATATGGATCCAGTCTAATCTTAACAAAAACAAACGCAGAATAACTGAAAAAAATCTATTTAAAAAAAAAACAAAAAAATAACGAGTGTATCCAAATTAAGTTTGTTTAGTTCAAACTTCCAATTATAATCATTCCAATGTTTTTTGGGTTTTTTTTTGTTTTGTTTTTTTTTTAGACTTTTTACTAATTAATTTTTTTTTTATATTCTTGACATCTCAAAATATCAGAAAATACTTTGCATTTCAAAAGTAGATGTATCAGACAGTACTTACATAACAGGCATTGAATTTTAGCTTACGTAATATTGTGAAAAACACTGTGTAAATTATAAAGAAATTATTTATTAATGTATAATATTTGCTTTGAATAGAATAATCAAAACTAAAAATAAATCTTCAGAATTCATCATAATTAATGCAAGACAGCTGTCAGATGTTCTTTAAAAGTAAGCTAGGGATTCCTAATTGACATGAGATAATGAAATAGGAAGTGATTTGATTTAACTTAGTGCATGAAATTCAAAGAACACATCTAATAAAATGAAGTTCCTGAAAAATCATATTAAGGATCCTCGTTAAAAATAGGAGTATGAGAATTGCAGTTAAAATCTGCTGCTCTTCATCCATCAATTAAAGCAACAAATAAAGGAATAGGATAAATATTAAAGAAGAAGAAGAAGAAGAAAAAGCAGTGAAAGACTGGTGACAAATAAGAGGGAAAAGATGAGGTTTTTTTTGGGTTTTTTTTTTCCTTCTTTGTTTAATCTATGTTGGATATATTTTTGTTTTGTATCTGGAAGCATCTGCCCTCTGCAATCAGTTTTAATATTAAGAGAATTTTCTTAATTATATATTTTTTAAGGGGGATAATAAACCCTAAATTTTTGAGTTATGTAGTGTTGGTGTTTCTTTGTCAGTATATTAAGAATTGACGTTTTAATTAATAAAATTAAGATAATGGGGAAGGGGCAAAAAAAAATATATATATTTTGGAATTAAGTGTATCCTTTCATAAACACAAAGCAGTAGCTATAAATAATTTATTATTATTTAGAATATTTTTTTTTTAATATTTATATAAAGATTTTTTTTTAAGTTTCATTGACCTTGAACACCACCTATCTAGTTTAAAAAAACAGTTAAATTATCTCCTGTACCCGTAATTAAGTGTATGACATTTTAAACAGAAAAATTTGCTATCACTTGCCCTGTTTCATCCCCATTTTCTGTATTAGATATTCTTTTTGATAATAAAGAAAAAAAAAAGATAAGTAAAGCATGAAGAAACAAAATGATATAATAAATAATGAAAAAAAAATTAAAAACTAAAAAGTATGTATATTATAAAATGATAATGATAATCTCTGAAAATTTAAATTAGTATTTGATAATTTTACTCTGGTATTACAGAATGAAATGGCTGCATTCGTGAATTGAACATTTAGTGAGCACTCAGAGGGCGTTCTCTACAAATTCGTTCATAATTTCTTCGCTCACCAAAATATGTTGGCATTTGTAAAACTTCACTCTTCGAGAGTACTCGCGAGCTAACTGAGCGCAGTTTGTCTTTGCCCAGTCCTACACCACCACGACCTACACTCAAATTCGTCGTATGTCCCTTTTATTACCACTGAGGAGTGGCACTGAAATCTCTATAAAATTGATCAATTGCTCCCGGAGCAATCACATCAAACACTCACGAAGCTTAGCTTGGGATATGAGAACTAAAGTCGGTCAAATTGCCTGTCCCCAATCGATCCGTTATACTAACACCACGCAGTGATACTTCAATACCTCAAAAGCATTCTGCCCTCACACATAACCCAATCTCCAACTCTCCACGCCCTGGCTAGCAATGCCCAGCCTTACAACAGTCTCCACCTCCGCAACCTATAAATAATTATGCAACTATCAACTAATAATCTACACATAGGCAAAAGAAGTAGATTTCAAACGTGATGTCATCCAAAAACGTCCCACTCATAAGAGATGTGCAATTGTACGATATTTCCTGTCACGGAGCCGACCATCACACTGCCGCAGAGTAACACCGCGATTTCGCCATTGTGTTCCAACACAATGCTGACGGGGCCTTCAAAATCGGTGTCCGATCCACTAACAACGAATGCTAAAATCACTAAATCGATGAATGAGCAATAATTGATGTTGGACAGGTTTAGTCACTACTGCATCAACTATGCATTTCCACAAGATATCTTTGCTCCTACATAATTCCAGTGACGAAATAAAGTTTCTCTTGGACACTTTGCATCATTCACATTATAAATCCTCATATATTGGTGACTGGAATTCTATTACAGAATTTTAGCGTACTCGGCAATGCCCAATAGACATTGTCATGATCGAACGTCAAATATGGCTGCGAAAACATTGCTACTTTTCAGAGGAAAAATTTTTACTTCTTTCCTTGCGGCAACAGAAAAAGAACTCCCTTTTTTAAAACATGCTCTTCTCTATAACAATTAACGAAAACAGAGGATTTCCTTTTCAGGAAATTTATCATCAATTCCCCGAAAAGCCGCATCTCAACAATAACATAACGAAAACACTTTTCATACATTGTTGCTCAACTGAGCAACGACGCATAAAAGAAACAATTTGTTAAATTATAAGATTTAATAATTAACACATTAAACAAAAATTGAAACAAAAGGTAATCAAAAAACCATAATATATCTTATAATAACTACTTCTTGTAGTAACAAATACGATAAGTTTTAAGGTACGACAAATAAATAAAACACTGTCAGTTTGTAGATATCAAAATTAAAGTTCGTCAGAAAGTCGGCATAATTCGCCATGCAACCTATACATAATAAAGGTAGACATTTTTGTGGGTGGAAGTTTTGGGTTAAGGGCATGTGATCTGTGATTAACGTGAACTTTCTTGCATAAATATAGTGGAAGAATTTCCTAACAGCCCAAACTATTGCGAGTATTTCTGCTGCTGTTGCTGTGAGCTCTGCTTGTATAGGCAATCGGACGTTCCAATCCGTTGCCTAAATAGTGAGATAATACTGCTCCGAGTACTTGATTATTTACATATGTAGCTAGTAATAGCAGTAGTGCCAGATCATAAGGCATTAGAATTTGTGACGAGATTTGGGCATTTTTTATGTCTTTATAAGCTAATCGTGACTTTTCAGCATTAGAATTTGTGACGAGATTTGGGCATTTTTTATGTCTATATAAGCTAATCGTGACTTTCAGACTATTTAAATTCTTCTCGTATTAGCGTTTCATGTAGAGTTTTCGATCTAGCTGAGAGTTGTGGTATGAAGGCAGAATAGTAATTTGCCTTTCCAAGAAAAAATGCCAGTTCCTTTGTTATCACAGGCATTTAAGCATTTTCAATTCCCTCTATGTTCTTTGGATTTATGCAGACCCTGTCGGTCGATTCTATGACCCAAACACTCCAAAACTGTTGTCGCAAAGATGCACTTCTTCCTATTTAGGTGTATGCCATTTCTTTGCAATTGATTGAGTATAAGTCTCTGGTCTCAAGGCATTTCAAAGGTTATCAAAATCTGGAGCATACATGATGATATCATTGAAAAATTGATTAAGTTTGGTTAATCTCATAGTATCTCCTATTTTTCTTTGCCAAATTGCAGGAATATTTCCTGCGCCATATATTGTACTTCCTTGAAGGTATCATCTATTGTCAGATGAGTATATGCATTTGTAATATCAAAGTGGCAGAAACATGCTGCCTTTCCCATTTTGTTGAAAATATCTTCAATCTTCAGTATGGGGTGTTCATCAATTACCATTTGTAGGTTTACCATCGGCTTATAATTTCCTGTAATTCTTAACAAACCATTTTTCTTAATGACTACATGAGTGGGTGATGCCCATTCAGAGGAATCCACTCTTTCGTAGAATCCTGAAGCTAGTTTCTTTTCAATTTCTTGTGCATACTTCTCCTTTAGTGCTACAGAAACATTTCTTGCTTTCGTGAAGACTGGCATCGCATCTGGTTTCAAGTGCACCTTCGCAGGAGGTCTTTTTAACTTGCCCACAACATCTTGATAGATGTCTTCAAATTCATTTAAGATTTGGTCCAATGATGCTTTTTCTGTCTTTGTTAACGTTTCGTGTTTCTCAGTCACACTTTTGATTGGAGCAAAGATGGCTTCAAAATTGATTTCTTTTACAAACTGCTCAATCCATTCTCCTCTGAATAAGTTTGTGGCATTCCCTTTAACTACGTATACATTTAAATATCTAGTTGTAGATCCAAGGGTAACATCTACAGGTGTTCTGCCATGACACTGAATTAAATGTCCCGTATAGCTACGAAATTTACGTTCTGCCTTATATAGTCTGCCATTAGATTTTTATTTTACACAAGGTTGCAAGACTAATTATCATGGACGGAGCTCCTGTATCCATTTCCATGTTTACTACATGTCCGTTTAAAGTAACATCCAACATGTGACGATTTCTCGCTCAGTTATCAGCAATTTTGCTAATGAGTCGACTACATCCACATCTGGGGCTTATGGTGATATGCCTTGATCTTTGATCACCTTTATTCTTCTGTGCTCTACAAATGAGGGAAATATGACCTTTTTTCTCACAGATCCAACATGTCGCTCGCTTGAATTTGCAGTTTTTCGCCAAATGGTTTTTACCACAATGCCTACAAATCACTTGTTCTTGATTTCTTTGTATACCTGATTGAAGTGGAAGAAAGTGTGCATCGTTCATCACAATCTTCTCCGTTCTTGCGTTGTTACACGCTATTGTCGGTTTCTATCATCATGTTTTTTCTTAAAATTTGACAATCTCAACCTAGTTTGTGACTTTTCTCCGAATACTTCTCGAAGTTTGTTATTTCACCCATCCCAACTGCCATTCCCGTTATTTTAGTAGCTTCTAAAATCTGTACAACTTCAAAGGCATCGTCAAAAGTCAAAGGTTTCTTAGCTATAATTTCTCCTTTTATTTCATATGCAGCTAAACCATGTAGAGATTGTTCAGTCAGCATACGGTCTAGAATTGTTCGCACTCATCTGCTCCTCTGCGTAGGTGAAACACAAATTCAACCACTATTTTACCGTTATACTGTACTATTGATCTGAACTTAATACTTTCGATGTATCTGTTGCTTGGGCGATCAAAATGTGTTACTAATTTTTCTTTTAGCTCTCTAAAAGCTATTGATGCCAGGTCACAAGGACTAACAAGAAACATTATTGAGTTCTGTTCCCACATAGACTTGTGCGTATGATGCATGTTTGTTTTCTGGAATTTCACTTAAGTCAAGTGCCCATCGAAATCTTTTGAAATAGTCTGCTACCATCGTGCCATCTTGTAAACGAAATTCAGTCATTCATATTTTCCTTGACCAGATGGTTCTATCTATGCTTGTTCTACAGTGATGTTTACTGATGTCCATAGAACGGCTGCCAACATCGTCGTTAGAGCTTCCATCAAATATGGTGTAACTCCTGTCTCCATCGTTAATTTTCCGACTTCAGACTACACCTTCCAGAGATTGACGATCGAAGCTCGAAATTTATCTTCAGCAGATACGTAGAAGATTTTCCAAATTCACAACATAATTGGTATCATTTTTATTTTTGCTTTCATACGCAGATAAGACCAATAATGCAGCAATAGAGCCATGTCGAACATTGAAGGCTTAGGCTAAGTTCGATAGGCCTACACGGGAATATCCCTAAGTTTTCAATGGTGATCGCCCCACTTCTGACACTAAATATTGTGCTGTCAATGGCACAAGGGGTTTGTGAGCCTTTACCTTAACGTTATGCTTATCGATACATCATTGGCTTACCTGATTAAGTATTCCCAGAGAGCAACTCACTGTTGATTACTGCTAGGAGAGCTAGAGACGGACTGGCTGAGGGGAAGTGTCATGTCACCAGATGGTGCCGTCATCTGGGAGAGCATAGAGTGCCTTTATAACCAAGAGAGGCCAGGCAGCCATGTTGTGTCCAATCTGTCTATAGATTAGTGTAGCAGAAACAAGAAATTTTGCTCTTCTGGCATTAAAAAAACCTCGAATTAATGGAGTGAATCAATAAATCGAAAATAAAAGTCCATTTTTAATTATTAGAGAAAAAAATAAACTGAAAATAAGTAAATTAAAATTTATTTTTTTGTTTTTTCCCATTTTATGTTTCTTCCCATTTATTATTTCATTTAATTATCAGTCACAATTTTTGTTAATAAAATGAATATCCACGTTATCAAAATTTTTATTAAACGTTACATAATTAAAGAATAAATCAAAGAATTATTAAAAAAAAAATTGATAATTTTTCGTTACTGAAAAAAAACGAAATAAAATAAATAAGCTTATATTAAAAAAAAAAAAAAGGCTCATTTATTGACTGATTTTTAAATTAAATTTAACAACAACAAAATACAAATGAAATTTTAAATATGTAAAACTGAAAAGTTAATTTCATGACAATTTTGTATGCATTGCCGTATTTTTGCTATCATAATTTCATGTACATTTATTCTGTTCTTTAACAATAAGTTTCTTTTTTTTAACATCCAAAATTTTTCCGTCGACTATCTTTTTCCCACTGATCTTCATCAAAATGTTTCTTTTAAAAATCAGAAAAAAAGTCACTTTAAAATCAACAATACTTAACTTCTTTCTCTTATGATCGGAAAAGAAGCAACAGGACAAAATGCAACTTTGTCAGATCGGAGCAGTTTTGAATTGCCATCTTTTTGAGAAATGACTTTCGTTTTAGCTTTAAACGAGGAGAAATTCAAACAAAAAGTGAATTAATATACTATTTAATGAACTGAACATTGTATATACTGTTTAATTAATGTACCGTGAAGTATATTAAACGCTAATTTCGTTTGAACTCCGTCAGCCCGAAGTTCGTTTGACTACAAGGAAACAGACAAAAATAAAAAAAATCCTTAAACAAGACTGCAGTTTCTTTATAAACAGCCACCGGCCGTGCAGCCCAATTTTCTTGAAAATGAATTTATGGGGCCTGACAGGAAATGACTCGTGTCTAATTGTAATTCCTGTTTGCAAGAATGATGTAATATGTTATTTTAAAATTGATATTAATGTACAATATGCATGACTGTTATAAAATTGATAATGTGACAATTTTATGTCTTTATTAAGTAGCGGAAGAATGGAGCTGTCTGTCTGTCCGTCCTTCATAATTTCCGCATTTTTTGAGGTAGAAGGTTGAAATTCAGAATGCAGCTTACTATGGGCATGTGCATCTTCACTATTTAGTTTGGATTGGCCCACTGGGGTCGGAGTTTCGGGGGCGAAAATTTTAGGGGACCGAAAGGTCTACGCGTATTTATGCATATAAAGGAGTGAAATTTGGTATGTAGATTCCTCTAAGCAAGATCAACATTACTATGAAGTTTCAGCCAAATTGTCCCAATAGGGTCGGAGTTGTGGGGGTGGCAGTCACTTGGTCTTTAGCACTATGGCAACATATGGCATGTGATATATCATTCGATCGGAAATGATGAGAAACGACAGAAGAGCTCTTTTTTCATTTTTTAAATACTACGTTCGAGAAAATCAATTTTTCGATGAAAAAATGGTGGGGGGGGGGGGTTAAAGTGCAGATAAAAGGGGAAAAATAGATGACCTCAGCGCTTCCGCTACTTTACTATACCTTCCTCGGGAGGATTAATTTCTTGTTGAAGATTACTTCACTATATATTTTTGTAACTTTGAAATATGTTGGAATTGAATTTAGTGTTGTAATTTAATATAAATAGTTTTCTTATAAAAATATAGCCAAAATTTTAACAAACCATTGCAGTTGTTATTGTCTATTCCAGATTTCATCACCAAAGCTGTTCAGTTTACTCTGTCTTTTAACAGGCATTCTTTAACGTGTTGAAATTCATAAATAAAAAGCATAAAGGACTCAACGTTTGTCAAGTTTTTAATATTATTAAATACAGAGTGTCCCAAATTGATGTATACACCTTTTGAAACATTATAACTCGGCAACAAAACGAGATAGAAACATAAGGTTTATTATACTTTATTCCTTAAACTTCCTTAAGCCCATGCACCTTAATGTTCAAAATGTTCACCTTCTGCCACAGTACACTCCCAACACCGATGTCGAACAGAACGACATCCCAACTGGATTGTAGCTAATGAAATACCATTGATAGATTGTTCAATCTGAACTTTTAATGCAGTCAGTGTTAGTGAGTTTGCAGTGTACACAGTGTCCTTTAAGGTTCCCCAAAGGTAGAAGTCGAGAGGGGTTAAATCGGGAGATCGAGGCGGGAACTCCGTAGCACTTCCTCTTTGTCCTATCCATCTGTGATTGAATGTGTGATCAAGGAAAGTTCTCACGTCAACATGAAAGTGAGGTGGAACCAACGATAAGAAATGAGTAGATCGCTTATGAGCTGCTTTCAGCGCTACCAACACGTCCCCATTTGAAAGCCTGTCGGCCATTGTTTTGGTTGGCAAAAAATGGCATTCATCGTACGTTTACGTTTGAAGTTTGCATAAACAAACACAGTAAATCTCAATGCCGATTTCTTGTCTAGCTTTAAATTGTAGTAATAGATATATTAAAGGTTCACTACTGACCTTTCACAGGTGTGTTTTTATCTTTCTGCTTCTTAAAATGTTTTTCTCATGTAAAAATCCTGGTCATCTTTTATATCGTGGTTCTTGATACATAAAAGATGTCGATATTCAACCATGCTACTGTCGTTTCAGTGATACCAGAATGATTGTTTAGAGGTATTTATGAAATTATATGCCGCCTTTATTAAAAAGCATCTAAATTTGGGAGAGGTTGCTTAAAGGCCGGTTCACATTCAGCGACTTCGCGGAGTGAATCGTTTTTCCGAATCCAGGTGTTTGCTAAGCGTCACAAAGATGCGCGCGTTAAAATGCGGAGCTGTTTCACATTCAGCAGGAACGAAATGGGGAGCTAGGCGAACTTCCTTCTCTGCGTCCGTTGTCGTCCCTAACCCGCTTTCCGCCGCGAATTCGCTGAATGTGAAACGGCTCCAGCAACCAAAATCGCATCCATTGCACCAGATACAGCGATTTAGATGCGAAGTCGCTGAATGTGAACCCACCTTAAGAAATTTCAGACTACATGCACGATGTTGGGGGGGGGGGGGGTACTTTCTCAGCTGGCGACAAAGCGGATATATAGTAATGGCGCTTTGGCTGGCGATGTTGTTCTGCCAACCACAGTAATGGCACCTGCACTAACAATAGAGATTAGTTCCACTTTTCGCCGCCTTCAAATTACCCCCAAAGATGGCGGCCACATAAGCGATCTACTCATTTCATATCGTTGGGTGGAACCCCATGTTGGCGATGGTGTACCAAATTCAACCCTCCAACGTCGTTGGACCTCAACAACATTCTCCACTTTCCAATAACACTTAAGTATCCACTTACGTTCATCAAATGAAAATGTTACTGCCATTTTGATTTATAAACAAATTAACAACAATGAACGTGTTGCTATGCTTTTCCAGCGCAGTCTAGATCATTCACAACAAACCTTATATTTCTACCTCATTTTGTGCTGAGCTATAAGGTTTCAAAGAGTGTATACATCAATTTGGGACACACTGTATATGTTACTTTCAGTCAACATGAGATATTATGTGATGCTTTTTGTGTTTAATGTTCACTTTTTAAGACTCTGTCAGCTTTGATTTAAAATGCATTAATTTTAACAAACTGATCTCCAGTATTACATACAGTTATAGATTACCTAAAAGATAAAAACAAAATTTAATACCAACTGTAAAAAATGAAAAAAAAAATAAAAAAAAAAATTAGCTATTGAAATTCATCTTCATCTATTAAACTTGGATAAATAAAACACCGAAGAAAGAAACATGGAAGGTGGAATCAAAAAAAATATTCACAAGGGTTGAAGAGGAAAGTGAAAGTAACAGCAGTTTGATGGGGTGGGGAGAGAAAAGAACAGTCGATTATTTAACTAGTCCAACCACTACTAGGGAGCTTTGGTGCTGTTTTTATTTCAAAAATTTAGCATTGAATTAGTTAGCAACGTTGCTTCTTGTTCTCCTCGTTTCCTGCCCTTACCAGTTTATGCCAAAGGTGGGAAGGGACGACTCCTCTTCTTCACTTGCTTATCAATCAAATTTTAACTTTAGTACAGTGGGTGCCGCTTATTGTAATCACAGTTAATGTTATCATTGGGTTACTGTTATCATTTTTGCTTGGTACGGAACCATTTATTGTGATCAAAACTTCGGATAGTGTTATCAAATTATTCCCTAAATATAGTAAAAATATCTGGATTGGCTCTCGAATTCAGTTTATACTGCAGCCCAAAATTACTGATTGGTGTAAGTGTGTTCTATTTACTGTATTTCATTTATAAGACCGTTTCAATTATAAAAAGTGTACAATGTAATACAGGGTCGAAACACATTAATATGACCACCTCTCCTCGAACATGTTGGAACGTCCCATGGTATGCAGATGAAAAATCATTGCATATCATTAAAAGCTGACAACAGCAGACGTGTAGTAGCATCCGTTAACACAGCAATCGTCGCAGTCATGGGCAGAGCAAGTGACCTGTCGGACCTCCAAAAGGGGATGATCATTGGCTATCGGGCCAAGGGGGGGCAGCTTTTCAGAAAGGGGACACCTTTGTGAACTGCTCTAGGACTGCCGTTGTGAAGGTGTAACGCGACTGGACGAACCAGGCAGTTTCGAGCAACCGAAGAGGTAATTGTGGGGCCCCATGGGCCATCGATCCTAGAGCAGAGTGTCGGTTACGACGCCGGGCCAAGACCAATTGGCAGGCCACTGTTGAGCAACTGACACAGCAAATGAACAGTGGGGCCACTAGGCGTGTCAGCACTAAGACAGTGCAACGATCCCTCTTGAGGTTGGGGCTCCAGAGCAGGCATATGGTAACAACACCTATGTTGATACCTGTGCATCACCGAAAACTCCTCCAATTCGCAATGGACTATCGCCATTAGACCACGGCCGAGTGGCAAAGGGTTGCTTTCTCTGACGAGTCACGGTTTCTGGTGAACAGGGTGGACGGACGATGGAGAATTCGCCGGGAAGCATCTGAGAACAGGCATCCCGACACCATGGTCGGCAGACGACAGGCTGGTGGGGAAGGTGTGACTGTTTGGGGGATGTTTTCGTGATATGGTCTGAGTCCACTGATACCGCTGGAGGATACACTGAATGCTGTTCGTTACCTGACGATCGTCGCAGACCAGGTACACCCCTTCATGTCGACAGTGTTTCCTCAGGGTGATAGCACCTTTCAACAGGACAATGCTCCCTGCCATACTGAAAAAATTGTCCACGACTGGTTCGAGGAACATGAGGATGAATTCAAGCTACTCCCATGGCCAACAAATTCCCCAGACCTCAACCTCATTGAACATTTGTGGGACCATCTCGATTGCCATGTCCGCAAGCTGGACCCTCCACCACGCACGGTGATGGAATTACGGGATGCACTGATCGTTGAATGGTCCCAAATACCTGCAACCACCTTCAGAGGACTGACTTACTCTCTGCCACGTCGACTAGCTGCTGTGCTTGCCGCCAAAGGTGGACATTCCGGATACTAGCAGGTGGTCATATTAATGTGTCCCGACCCTGTATATAGTTCCCAAGATGTCTCTCTTTCTACTTCGGTTATTGTTATCAATTTGGCTTGGTCCCAAAGTGATCACATTAAAGATTGTCAGAATACATATTTTCCTGTATGTTTTTGTCTTTATCAACAAAAATCGAAAGAATATCTAAAGATCATGAAATTTATTTCTGCCAAGATGAATGACCGTATCCTTTTTCCAGGATACATGATAAAAGTTCGTGACTCTGTTTTATCGAAATTCCTTGAGAAATTCCTATTCTACTTATTGATGGCATTAAGTATCCAAAGTCAGAATTTCAAAAATACAAATCTCTTGCAGACACATGCAACAGACTCGTAGATTTAAAACGTTTATTGAATAAAACAATGTCCAGAATAATGCAGTAGTATGCTTAATTAAAACCGATGCGTTTCAGTAGTAATATCATCATCATGGCCAGAAATAACTACAGAAAAAACTAAAAAGGAAGACAACAGACTATATAACAGACGTGGGCAAATGAGGCTCTGAAAGCCGCATGCGGCTCTTTGTTAAGTGCGGCTCCCATTGAAAATTTAAACCTGTTTTTTTCAGAAACTTTGTCACTGAATTTTATTAGATTGACTAAGTAAATAATATTTTGCTATCTGAGATGGCATATTTAATACTATGTAACTATAGTGTGGCTCTTTATAATATATGAAAAACCGCAATGTGGCTCTTTATAATATATGAAAATCCGGAATGCGGCTCATTGACTTCAAGTGTGCCCACCCCTGCTACAGTATATAATGAAGGGAAGGATCATATCTATCAATCAGGAACTGAGGTTCTAATTGGTGGATTTATAAGATGTACCAGAAGCAAATGTGCCAGAAGCCCTGCCTTAAGCCATTACTTTAGGAGGATGCTCACATACCCCATCGCCAAGATAGAATATGATAAAGTCATAATATTTAGAATATGATAAAGTCATAATTTGTAGAATACGATAAAGTCATAATTTGTAGAATACATGTACAGTTGAGGACCGCAAATCCGGAATACTCGGGACCAGAAACTTTCCGGATTTGTGGTTTTCCAGATATATTTCACTCGTGTGTATGTCTAATTACTGTAAATAGTTTCTGACGACGGTTATTAAAAATTTCTTTAAAAAAAAAAGTTATCACAGTTGTACAGTTAAAATAATTATTGACATCTGGATTTGTGGTTTCTAGATTTGAGGTCCTCCCCTGTATTATAAAGTCATCATTTAAATTGAGAAATTAGTTTGAAAACTTTACGGTTTTTAGTATTTTTAAATGATGAATAATTCTCTCTTGTTGTATTTAAGTTGTTTTTAAATTGTATTCTTAGAGAATTTGCCCATGAAGAATGGTATGTTAATTGAACAATAAAATTCTCCTAATGCATGAAATTGAAAAAGCATAGAACCTCCATTAGAGCCTATTCCTACTCCACGAAAATAGTAGGAATTTTTCTAACAATAATTCTTTTTAAATCTTCATGGGTTTTAGCAAAATAAATTATTGTTACATGTATCAATTTCATCAAATGCAGAAACATAATTTAATTTAATAATATTGGCATAAATATATATTCATCCTTCCAATGATTATTTTGCATTCACTACCCAATTTAAAAACATTGGCTATAAACACAGATATATAAAACCCACCAGAGAAGTCACCAATAAATAAATTATTTAAAGGTATGCTACATGGTAACAAATCTTAAACTAAAAACAGACATTATTTCTTGCAGTGGCATCTGTGTATCTCCCTCCCCCTCTCATGAGTCACAATGTTACTTCTGGAACCAGGCATCTGGATCTTCAAAGACTAAACAAATGCCATCTAATGAATAATCAAATCCCTTCAAGGGTTCCCTATGCTCAATTTCAAATTCTAAGCTTTTTTTTTCCATGTTTTTCCATAATGTTTTATAACTATTCCAGACCAAGAGTTATGACAGGATGCTGCATGATGCCAGAATCCACCTAGAAATTGGTAACTGCTAGTTAATTTTTTAGAGAAAAAACACATTTTTATATTACAATACGAGTAGTGGCATAGCCTAGAATGATATGAAAAAGCCTGCTCATCAGCCTTCTTCCCTTGTTCAAATGTGTCTGCAAAAATCTACTACACAAATTTAGCACTGTTTCAGTTGCTTCATACCCTACATTTACTCATTCACACTGCAACAAATATAAAAAAAAAAAAAAAAAAAATTCAGGAAGTACATGATTTTTAACATTTTTCATAAGTTGACAGCATAAGCGATTAAAGCAGCATTAAATTTTCTCCCGCTAGGTGGTGCTAAATCCTGATGTTTGCATCTAGATTTTTGCGGGACACAGTTTGAAGGCTGATGGGCAGGCTTTCTCTTATCACTGTAGGCTATGGTAGTGGTCAGCTGCTGTGGCAATCAAGCTATAAATAAAGAAGAACATGTGTGTTCATCATGGAAACGGTTTTGCATTGCTGTTGCACATTTAATCATTGTTGGCGCTGGTTTGAAGCACATGCCAGAACTGAAGAGTCACCTGAGAATTGTTGTCTGAGAACAATTTTTATTAAACTACAAATAAAGGAGAACATGCGAGTTAGTCATACGAAACAATTTGAATGTGCGAGGTTTACAACAATATGAATTAAATTTTAAATGTGCAAGCTTGCAACAATATGAATTGAATTTGAAACTAATTACCATGCAAACTGCAAGCGGATAAAATCCTGTTTGGGTCTTTTATAAATATTACTGATACCTTACCTTACAACCTACACTGTATAATGCATATTTAACCTACAATCTGAGTAGTAGTCACAGAAATGATAATTGTTATGACTCTACTTAATATTAATGGAATAGGGAAAAGCATTTACCTCATTCAGTTGTGGCTACTAGAACATATGGTTAGAGCAACGATACGCTACAAGACGACATGGAATTCTGCCGCTCGCAAAATTCGGTTGCTCCGCAACTGCTTCATCTTCATTATTGCAAAGATGAAACATCAAACAATGGCTGATGAAACTGTCACGATAGTTTCCGTGCCTGCAGCTCAACAATGCCCACTTGTTGACTGCCGACACAACAATAATTTTTATAGTGCTGATGGCAATGCAATAGTACAGCTTACCCACGACCAGTGCAGCTATATTCCTGGCATGCATTCGGTTTTGTCTTTTTTTCTATTTCTTTAAAAATGGGGCAATTTATATAGTTTTTGTAATGATAGACATTATAATATGCATTACATTTTTTTTTTAAGGGATTACATTTTCGTGTCCAATGGGACGTGGAAGTTGTAAGGCTCAGTCAGCCAATGAAACACTACTTTTATTTACATATCCCACAATAATGGACAGACTTTTTAACACCAAAATGATATTTGAATAATTTTTCCAGTTATGTAATAGAAATTCCAGTGGAAAAAGCAAATTTTATACCATTTTTCAGCGTTTCCAGGCCTTGAAAACAGTTTAATAATATTATAGCTTTTCCAGGAATTTTAGGCCACATACGAACGCTGCCTTCGGATATAGATTTCCTTCTGGAATGAAGATATTGTTTTAAAAAATGTTGTTTTTGATTTTATTCTTCCCTTAACTTGTCTTCTCCCTTTTTCTTTTTCTCATAGTAAGATTTCCTTGTTTATAATGGGTTTTTTTTTTCCTTTAATTTAATTTTAACCAATCCCTACCTAGTACATACATGTATATGTTGTTTTCATTTTTAATTCCTTTTAAGTTTTTTATATATTTTTCTGTAAATATTCCCAATACTCCTCAATCATTTTCCATCTTCATTTGTATCCTGATGAAGGCTTCAGTTCAATACATTAGTTGCTTCTATGTTCAGTTACATCTAATAAAAAGCGCAGTTTATTTTTTCAATAGTCTTTCTATACCCTGTCTCAGCTACAGTTGAGAGTGACGTCACAGAAGTATGTTGCTTACTGCACATAGTGCACTAACATCGTATCTTTCCGCTGCAAAATTACTACGTTAGACCATCCTATAATCGGGTGTCTTCTAAAAAGTACAATAGTTCGAATGGTATCTGTCACATATCATTTTTTTTTAAATTAATGTTTAAAATATTTTAAATCGTGGAAAATCTATCACCTTTCATTTCTGACACATCTCTTTCATGTTCTTCACGTAGGAACAAGACCCTGCTATTTTTCAATCAAATAATCTGGACTACAGACCGGTTTCATTTTATTTAATTTTTTTTTTTTTAGTTTCGTCAAATGGCTTTTCTATCTGCCGAATTTTTATAATATCGAAGAGAAAAAATATGAAATGTGATTGTAGAAAATATTTTGAATTTTTTATACAGAAAATTATTCGAACTTTTCCTTCATGCAGACGAACTGTAATCGCTTCACTCGTGACGACGTCACTCTCAACTAAAGCTGAGACAGGGTGCAGTGTGCCTTTTGTTTGTTAGAAGAAACCATTTATTAGAGGGTACTGATCATTAAAATAAATACAATTAAAGTTATAACGATACTGTATGTAAACTTTTAAAATGCATGACAGATTACCAATACTTTTTAAAAAAGTTTAATAAACACAGAGTATGATCAAATTTAAGGTTCAATAAAACAAAGCAAACAAAGAACATCAAGAATACCATTAAATAAATTACAGAGAAAATTAAACAGAGAAAAGTACAGATTATGGTTTAAGTGGTGACTTGGAGGAAAACCTTAACAGAAATATACTGACAGAAATAAACAAGTGAACAAATACAGGGAAATTGCATATCAAGGGTAAATGATCAAATTAGGGTAAATGCTGAAACTAGAACTACCATATATTCAGGTGGGTACCATTCAGGTGTTGCCATTTATTAGAGACTGCCTTTTACTAGAACAAATAACTGAAACACATCCAGAAATGAGATGAAGTGAAATAAAATGACATGATAAATGAGGTGAAATAACTGAAATTAAAGTCTACCTTTATATTATGGTGTATGTGTTAATGTAAGTATAAGTCAATATAAATTGCTTAAACCCATTTATAGTCATGTATAATTAATGGCACAGATAATTATAAATTATAACATCTCACTTATTTATAAAATTCCCCTAATGATGTAGATCAAAACATCTCTTCCCTATTCTGCCTGCCCTGACCTAATAAACCCAAGTGCTCCAGAAGGAGAGAGGTTCCTCCAAGTCCTACTTTATGCAATGTCTAGACGCAATTTGATTTCAGTAATTACATTATGATTTACAGAACTTAATGTCAAAAACTGTGAGGCACATTATTATTTTAATTAAGACTAACACAATGGTTTAGCTGTAACTCACTAGTAATTCCACAGCCTGAAGTAAAAAAAATATTAATTAATTTCTTAAGGTTCTTTTTAAAGTTTAAGAACATAAATAAAAAATAGATATCTGACAACTATTTGCAACAAAAATTAAGAAAAATCTCGATATCCATTCTTTTCTTGATTAACAGATGAGATTTTTTTTTTTTTTATTTTAATCCATCTTTTTTTTTTTTTAAGAAAAAAAACCCAACAACAACAACAACAATAATAAAAAAAAAAAATAATGCAAAGCATAATCTATATTTTGTTTTGTTTTGATTTTTTTCTTTTTAATTTAAAGCGTCAACCTCTGGCATATGCTAACCTATGATAAACTTTTACATGTATTTAAATAATAATGTTATCTTATTTTAATTCAAGGTTACATTTTCAATTACAATTACATTGTATTTATTTCTAATAAATAGATGACAGATGAAAGATATTTGAAAAAAGGAAGATACAGAACCTTCTATAAATAACACAAAGGCTGTTATTTCAAATTAAAATGTAAAATGGAGAGAAAAATAAAGGAGAACACTATATTATTATGATTTAGAAAAAAATGTGTAGCTAACTACTAGATGTAGATAACAGATGATGGACATTCCTGACATACCTGCAATTTCCACAATGAAGATATCAATGCATGGGTTTCATAGTAAACTCTATTAAAATCCTTCAAGGTTAGCTCTTGTTTCATTGTAAAATCCAAAATATATGCTCACAATGCAAAGGTAATCCGAAATTCAAAAAATTAATAAAATATAAAACACACAATATATAAATCTGAATTTAGTGAACAGAAAATGCTTAGATTAACTGAATGAGCATCATGCAAGCAACATCCCACATTCTCATCCAGCTACTAAGCAACAGGACATTTCCAATGCGCCTCAGGCAGAGATGTGACCACCACTGTGAGCATTCTCCCAATTCCCACAGATGAGGGCAAGGTCAAGAAAGACTATATAGCACCAGATACATTGAAATTACAAACATGAGACAGATGTAAACAAACAGAATGCAGAACTACAGAATAGGGAAGACCAAAAATATACATAAATTTTCAGAATCACAATAAAAAGTAAATGAGCAATTAAATAAAGTTTTCACTAAAAATGGGACCACATAATGAAATGAGGATGTATTAGTATTGAAGTATTTTAATTTATAATAATATTTTTTTTTTAAGAATGAAGTTCAAATTTCAACTTCAAAATATTCAATTCAAGTAATAAGTTACAAAATACTCCCATAAGTGATTTTTTTTTAATCTTAATTTAATTTATTTTTATAATTGCTGAAAATTACAAAGAATCTCTGGCATTTCCAGAAGCCATTGTTGGCTTATATTGGAAAGTGGATTTTTACAAATATAATATTTAAAAATGAATATACAAAATTTGAAAAATCATAAAAACTTTTTTCACAGGATAAAATAAAACTTATTCTGATTATACCAAAAGTAATAATAAGTAAAAATTCACTTCTCTACTTCAAAACAAATTTTTTTTTTTTTTCAGTCTATATAATTTATATATAACCTTTCCAAATCAATATACTTTTCTTGATTAGATTGTATGAGGTCAGGTTTAATATCAATTTTGGAGTTTTGTTAAAAAATTTTGGAATATAGTTTTTTCTTTTTCTTAATCCATAGTTATTGTATATTTTAGGAATTTTAAAATATTCATGATTTCTAACGTTATAAGGCAAATGATTTTTTATTAACAATTTTTTTGAAAAAATATTTTGTATTATAACTATATAATTAAATAGATCGTCTGTTTATAAATTTTTTAGTTCTTTAAGTTGTTGATTGTAGTTTACTTTGTTTAGTTCTGAATCGCATGTTATTGATTTTGTTGTTTTTTTGAAGTGACTGGATTTTTTTAAATGAGGTAGAAAATTTGTAGAGTGTCATTTGAGTGTAATTCCATATCTTATTTTGGATTCAAACAAAATATATCATTTTTCTAATTTTGATGGGACAATATTGTCTAATTTATAACATTAAGTTTATTGTTTAAATTTTATTTCTTCTATATGTTTTTTCCTAATATCACATGAAGTAACATAAATTTAATTCAGAAAAACATCTATAGTATTCATAAAAAACTAACATTGTATAAATCATACAATGAAATACCAATATGTTGAAACCAAAACAATTTCCAAAAGGATAAAACTAATATCTCAACAATAAAAACAATAGAAATTAAAAATTATCATCTATGATTATTAGTTTATAATGCATTGTTTTTAGTTTTTTTTTTTGCCAAATCCTCACTTAGGATATCTATAGTATTTCAAACAACTAATTCAAATATAAAAATTTTAGTTCAAAAAAGAGGAAAGCA
>JAHWFO010003482.1:428441-527289 GCA_023313115.1 Rhysida immarginata
TAAATAGAAGGAGGCAAATACACAAAACTTTTATATTATTAAATTAAAGCCCATTTCATGTAGATAATTTAGGAAAAAAAAAGTTCTTGATTATCTCATTCCCTTGTCGAGATATTACATTTTACGCTAAACCTTGTTTGTAATTTTAAAATTTTATAATGTCCAACATATAATTTTTTTTAAATATTTTGTGTTTTACTTGGGGTTCTGTTACATTTTTTTTACAATTCCTCATAGTTATAAGAACATGCCTTAAAAATTTCAACAAGATAGGAGGTTAAATAAGTGAATGAGAAATTATTTTCTACTCCAATACACGTTTTATCTGGCCTTATCCGAGGCTCGGAAATTTAAAAACGCCAAAACTTTAAAGTGCCATAACTCAAAAACTATGTATGATAAAAAATTAAAATTTAGTGGTGTTTTTCATGTTTATAAATAGAACATATTTACCAATTTTCATAAAAATCTGAGGTGTTTGGTGAAAAAATTATTTTTTTTGGTTGAATTGATGTGGAATGACCCAAACAGCAAATGATATGGATCTAGATTCAGCATACAGATCTCATATGACTCATCAAGGTAACGTTATAAGTGAACGAAAAGCTGATAGATCTGGAATATCGACTGCGGAAAATGGAAGAACAATAGAGACTGAATGCCGAGGTAACGTGAAAGCAATGACTTATGTAATGGGTACAGAAGCTCAAAGAGTAAGATTAGAAGATGTTCTTTATGTTCCAAATTTGAGCAGTAACTTAATGTCAGTGTCCCGTTTAGTGAAGAATGGAAAGAAAGTAATTCTAGATGACACTGGGGCTAGAATTTATGAGAAAGATACAGGAGCACTAGTAGCTCAAGGATCGTTTGAAAATGATTTTTTCACTATATGTTTTAATGTTTCACAGCAGAATGATCAAATGAATGCAGAGATAAGCATGAAAACTCATGAGAATTCATTAAATCTATGGCATAGAAGATTGGGACATCTTCATTATGATTATTTGAAGAAGATGGCGCATGAAGATTTGGTACATGGATTAGAAAGACTTGTAGGAATAGAAAGGAAATGTGAAGAGTGTATACGGGGAAAATTCACAAGATTGCCATTCAAAGAAACAATAGTGGAAAAAGCTTCACAAATTTTGGAAAGACTGCATGTAGACTTATGTGAACCAATGAGAATATAATCTATTGGTGGTAGTCAGTATATAACGGTAGTCATTGATGAATTTAGTAGAAGAATTCTTGTAAAATTTTTGCATAGGAAAACTGAAGTTGCTGTGGAGTTAAAAGAAATAATCGAAAGAAGAGAAACAGATACAGGGAAACGTGTCAAAATGATTAGATCCGACAATGGGACTGAATTTATTAATGCATCATTGAAAGAATATTACAAACGAAAAGGAATTAAACACGAGAAAACTACAAGCTATTCACCACAGAGTAATGGAATTGCTGAGTGGGCAAATAGAATATTAATTGATACAGCAAGAACATTATTGATTGATTCTGAATTGCCATGTCGATTTTGGGCTGAAGCTGTATGGACTGCGGCATACTTACACAATGTGATGCCAACCAAACGAAAACACCACTGGAAATATGGTCGAATAGAAAACCTTCTGTGCAACATTTGCGTGTGTTTGGATATACGGTCTATTATCGGAACAGGAATGTAAATAAAGGGAAATTTGATGCACGTGCAAAATAAGCTGTATTTGTTGGCTGTCACCTGATCGGAGGTTATGATGTTCAAGAGAAAGTAATACGAGAAAGTAGAGATGTAACATTTGTTGAAGACAAGATGGGATATATTAAAGAAGATGCTAATGAAGATCAAACATTACAAACATTAGATTATATTGCAGTTTATTCTAAAGATATTGAGCAACAAGACTATATTCCAGAAAGGGTAGTAAATGAAATTATTGACCATGATGATGAATTATTGCCAAAGCAAAAGGAGTCAGTTTCTGAAGAAACTGAAGAGGGAATTTTACAAGACGAAGGAAGTGATAATTATGTAAGAAGAGGTCGCAAACGTGGAGATACCAATGAAGTATTGAAAGAAAGAAGAGAACACGAAAGAAAGGAAAATGAAGAGGAACTTTTGAGACAAGGAGTGAGAAGGTCTTCTAGAGAAAGGAAGCCAAATCCTAATTATGCTGTAAATATAATTCAGGAAGAAGAAGAAATTCCTAAAAATTATAATGATGTGTTAAGATCAAAATCCTCATATAAATGGAAAGAAGCTATGGACAGAGAACTTAATTCGTTACGAGAACATGAGGTCTGGCAAATAGTAAAAAGACCTAAAGACCAGGATATCATAAAAAGTAAATGGATTTTTTCAATTAAAACAAATGAAGGAATTCCAAGATATAAAGCCAGACTGGTAGCTGATGGCTCCAGACAACGAATAGGAAGAGATTACGACGACTCTTATAGTCCAGTCATGAAAGCAGAATCGTTCAGAGTATTATTATCTATTGCTGCTATGAATAATTATACAGTGAAATTTGTTGATGTTGAAACAGCTTATCTTAATGCAAAATTAGAAAGAAAAGTACTTATGGAAGCACCGGATGGCTTGGAAATAGATAGAGGACATGTTTTGAGAATAACCGGAAGCTTATATGGACTGCCTGAGGCTGGAAGATGCTGATTCAATAAGTTGAATGAAATATTAAAAGATGTAGGACTTAAAAGATGTAGAGCCGATCCTTGTTTGTTCGTAGGGAATAACAATAATAGTTTTGTCGCTATAGGAGTTTACGTGGACGATTGTCTAATTATAGGATCATCTGATGAAGTCATTGAAAGACTGGTTACCAAATTAAAGAAATATATCAAAATAAGAGAATTATCAGGGAAAATGAATTTTTTGAATATTGAGATTGAGAAGGAACTAGGAGGATATTACACTGAAACAAGAGAAGTATATTTAAGAGATACTCAGAAGATTTAATATGGAAAATTGTAATCCAGTGAGGACCCCCGGAATATTAGGTGTTTAACTTGATGATTATGAAAATTCACCAAAAATAGATGAAGCGTTTTATCTGGAGATTTTGGGAAGCTTGAACTATCTAGTGACTAGCACATGACCGGATTTAGCATACACTTTAAGTAAAATGTCACAATATGCAAAAGATCCAAGGGAGATACACTTGCAAGCTCTAAAAAGAGTATTACATTATCTTCAGGGTACAAAAAACATGAAATTAAGAATCACAAAGGATAGAGGAGTGCTTATTATAAGTTCAGATGCTAGTTGGTGCACAACGAAAGATTCAAAGTCGTTTAGTGGATATACTGTGAAAATTGGAAACTCGTTGATATCTTGGAAAACCAATAAACAACGTATGGTAACATTATCAACGATGGAATCAGAGCTTATGAGTATTTGCGATGCTGTGTGTGAAGGCAAATGGCTAATAGGACTGCTAGAAGAATTGGGTCAAAATGAAATAATACAACGACAGGTGAAGATATATACTGATAGCAGACACGTACTGGACTGGATTAAGAACCCAAGGATAAATAAGCGTAATAAGCATATTGACCGGAAGTATCATTTTGTTAAAGATGAAGTTGTGAAAGGTGAAATGGAATTTTATCACATGAAATCGAGTGAACTGGAAACTGATAACGACAAAAGATCTCAGTGAAAGTGTAATGAAAAAACATTTGGAAAATTTAGGAGTGATGTAAACAATAGATATTAACCGTAAGGAGGGAATTGATGGCATGACGTTTAAAGCTATCGTTTACGTATGCTCGAGGAAGAAGAACATTGTTGTCTGTCGATCATTGTTCAGTGTTTTTTCCGGATGGAATTTTTGCAGTTGAAAAAAGATACTGTAAATGAGTTATGTTCATAAAATTTCTAATTGTATATAATGAGATTAATTAAATTAATGACGTTAAAAGTTAACTAAAATAGCTCCATATTATTTCGCTGAAGAACAAAAATAGTTTTTCAAATAAACTAAACGTAATTTATTATTTAAAAAAACGGAGCCAAAGCAAAGAAGATCGGAAGATATAATCTATATATACAGTGAGCAAAAAAGTTATCCGTCCACCAGCTTACGTAAACATAAAAACGTCGAAATAAATAAAACCAATTAATTTTGAATGGAAATTTTATCATAATCTACAGTATTTAAACTATGTGACATCTCACATTGGATAGGGATCACTGTACTAAATGGGGAAAAGTAAAAATACAGTAGATGATACGATACCTTGTCATAGTAGAACCAAAAAATTATCCGTCCAGGTAAGTACTCTAAGCCAAAAAATATTATCTATTATCAAAAAATTAACCAATCACATTCACAACAGAATACTTTTCAGTATGGATAATAAACTATGTGAAACGTTGCAAAAAAATAAGAAAATAAAGGAATATTCATATGATTTGAGAGGTAGAGTCATAGTTGGACTAAAGGATGGGAAAAGTCAGTGTTTAATTGTCAAGGAACTCCAAATTCCACACTCATCAGTCCATTATATCATCCAAAAGTATCATACAACAGGAGAAATCACAAATAAAATTGGAAGGGACAGGAAGAGGAAAATATCAGAACGGGACGACAGAGAAACTGTAAAACGCATTAAAAACGATAGGAAAAAATTAGCTGTAGAACTGCATGTAGAAGTGAAAAATGATCTAAACATTATCAATTATTCCTCAAACCAGTCGAACAGGTTGCATGAAGCAGGGCTTAAAGGATGCACGCCAAAGAAGAAGCCCTGTGTCAATAAGGAAAATCGAATGAGACGCCTGAATTGGTCAAAAGAATATCTAAACAAGGACAAAAATTTTTGGAACAAAATTGTGTGGTCACATGAAAACAAATTTAACTTATTTGGCTCAGGTGGCTGTAACAAAGTTGGAGAACACCTAGTGAAGCTTACAGACTGGAGTGTTTGAAGCCAACAGTGAAGCATGGAGGAGGAAGTGTCAAAGTATGGGGCTGCATGTTAGCTACAGGGGTGGGACATCTAGAATTTATGGATGGCATCATGGACCAACACCAGTGCAGAGAAGTTCTTGATGAGAATCTCCATGTTCTGCAAGTAAATTGGAATTGAGAAGAAGTTTTAGGTTACAGCAAGACTCAGATGCTAAACATACAGTTCATTCTGTGAAAGAATTCCTCAAATCCAAGAAAGTTTAAGTGCTTGACCGGCTTCCCCAGTCATCTGACTTAAATCCAATCGAGCACCTTTGCGTCATAATGGAAATGAAGAGGAAAAACCGTAGACCAAAGTCAAAAGCAGATTTTAAAAACTTGTTGACAAAAACTGGAATGATGTAGATGGGAAGAAAAAAAAACTTTAGTAGAATCTATGTACAATCGATGCCTAGATTTTGTCAAAGCCAGAAGAGGTCCCACTAAATTTTAAAAATTAAGTTCAGATTGTACATCTGCCCAATTATTTAAGTGGACGGATAATATTTTTGTCACAAAAATATCGTAAATGACCTATTTTGTATTATAATATCTCATAAGTTTAGGGTATTATTCAGAAGCTTATAACTGTAGAGACACTAATCTGTGCAATTAAACATGAATAATGTGAATATGTCACTTAGTGTCAGTCATTTTAATCACTTGTAAACTGGTGGACGGATAATTTTTTTGCTCACTGTATATAATAAAACAGTAGCGAGGCAAAAAATTTACATTAAATGTTTTTGAGAAAAAGTGATTGCTACATGTATTATAAACGATACAGAAGCCCAAACAATAGTTTTAGGATTTTTGTCTGTTTGTCTGTATCTCTGTTTATATGTTAGAGGTTGGCGCCAAAGTACTGAAGGGATTTAGTTGAAATTTGCTGTGAAGGTTATTTAGTACCCGAGTCAACATATAGGATACTTTTTTCTGCAGGAAAAAATCTCATTCCCACAGGAAAAAACAACTGGTTCAAGCAAAAATGTAATGTCAAACGATGTCGTAACGAGTAAATCAGACTATGCTTTTGTTCCTTACGAATCTATATATAAAGAGAATAATTGCCAACAGATGTCGCCTAGATGCATCCAGAGCTTTATATATCGAGTACTTCATGAGCGGACCATATTTCGATTTCTTCGAGTACAACAAACTTTGTATATATTGACAAGTGGATGTTGCTTACTCTTGCGTCACCTCTCTATTTATTTTGGCTCCCAAAGGTAAAACAACGAACGTAAAAACAAATATATTAGTATGGCGGAATGATACATTCGCACACCCTGAGATAACTATATGGATTCAAAAAAGAAAATTGTGTTTTTCAGTAAGAGGAAAATCTGTTGATGTCGTTTACGTTGTGTTTGGGGTAACGAAATGAATGCTTCTGCTATTTCTTCATTTTTAACAAAAAAAGTTAATTTTTCTAAAAAGGCTTAGCCCATTTCCGTAAATAATGCGTCAATGCATAGTTTTAGGACCCCTCTAAGTAAGAATTACTTTAAAAAAATAAAGAAAAAAAATTGACGAAGAGGAAGGGGGGCGTGTCATGTAGAAAAAAATTTTGCCTTAATGAGAGGAGTACGTACATGTCAAGTTTATTGAGTTTGGTTCGCTGATTTGAAAACTACGAACAAAAAAATTAATATCTTGAAAAAGGCTTACACAGTTGACATAAAATGTAAGTTACGGCACAATTTAGGGTACCCTCTAAGTATGTATAATTTTTATTTGGTTCCGCTATATGCACAAAATTGGTCACATACATACGCAAATCCGTAAATACGTACAGACGGATTTTTTTTTTTCCAAAAATTCAACATATCTTTTCGAATCATGAGTTTTTACATCGATTTCAGCAAAAAAAATATTGACTTTCTGAAATGAACACATAGGCCTTCACTCTTAGAGACTGGTAGGCCAATACTGAAATTTTTCATAAGATTTTGGCCTTCACATTAATTCAATGCAACAGTAATATATTCGTAATTTAATTTTTCCTTCCTGATTTCGATTTATTTAGGGCAGTGCCTTAATATCAAAGGGAAATGCCCTCACTGACTCATCACGAAATCTCGGGAAATAAAATCTTTTGTAAGAAATGTATACTTGAAGGCGATTTTATCTATTTTGACTTTAACGCGGATGAAGTCGCGGGCAACAGCTAGTCATACAATATGACTAGAATTTCAGCAATGGAAAATACTGTATTTAAAGAGCACATCAATCAATTGCAAAAGAAAGTTACTGTAATTAATTTCTTAAGTTATTTGTAAGTTCCTTTAATTACTTAAAGGACAACTCTATGGTCACATACAACTTTACTTAAATCGAAAGACTAACCTATTAATAGCATCATAGCATATTTAATTTCTTTAAATTCGAATCCTAAATGTGTGAAAAACGAAAATTCCGAGCGCGATTTGAAATTGGGGGCATCCATCTTGGGTGGAGGCGTGACGTAGTGCGAGGATTGCTCTCATCAAGCTTTGAAGTGAAGCTTTAACATTCACTATATTTCTACATTCACTCAGTACTGCGTTCACTACAATTTTCACAATGTTTGGACATGAAAGCAGCGATTCAGATATTAGTTTTAAGACTTACGAAGACATGGAGGCTTATTTTAACAACTATCTTCACTATATGATCACAAATATCCGGACACATGCACATTTGCGCTCTAGCCACGATTTCATGGAAATCAATAGGGCGTTGCACATCCCTTTGCCCGAATCACAGCTTCCACCCTTCGGGGAAGACTTTCCACCAAATGTTGGTAGGTACTTTCCGGAATGTTCCTCCATTCCTCCCGAAGAGCGAGAATCAGTTCAGGTACAGAAGTTGGCCGATGTGATCTGGCCCGCAAGCGTCTTTCCAATTCATCCCACAGACTCTCTATAGGATTGAGGTCGGGACTTTGTGCCGGCCAACCCATTTCTTCGACCCCTGAGTCCGCAAACCACTGCTGTACACGCCTCGCTTTGTGGCACGGAGCATTGTCGTGTTGGTAGAGAAATGGCCCGTTTCCGAAAAATTGCCACAACGTTGGAAGTCAACAGTTGTCCAAAACATTCAGATAACGGTCGGAGTTCATGATTCCTTGCACAGGAACGAGCTGGCCCAGTCCGTACCATGAAAATGAGCCCCACACCATGACTCCTCCTCCTCCGAACTTGACTGTGGGCTCTGTGCACTCAGGTAAGAAGCGTTCTCCAGGTATGCGCCAAACCCAAACTCGTCCATCGGATTGCCAGAGTGTGTAGCGAGATTCGTCTGTCCACATTACACGTTTCCATTGGTCCATTGTCCAGTTTCTGTGGGCTTTGCACCACTCCAGACGTCGCTTGGCGTTGACCCTGCTGATGTGGGGCTTGTGGGCAGCAGCACGGCCATGGAATCCCATCGTGTGCAGTTCCCGACGAATTGTCATGGTACTGGCATCATTTGCAGAGGCGTTTCGAAACTCTGTGGCAATTTTTTCCGCCGAGGACTTCCGGTTGCTGCGGGTGACACGACGAAGCACTCGACGGTCTCTGTCCGTTAGTTTCTTGGGTCTACCGGTTCGTTGTTGAACTGTTGTTGATCCCCGGGTCTTCCATTTCATAATGACATCGCCTACTGTTGACTTGGGTATCTGAAGAAGGCTGGAAATGTCACGCACGGACTTGCCGCATAGGTGACATCCAACGATGGTTCCACGTTGGAACTCACTGAGCTCTGCCGAACGACCCATTCTTGCCAATGTCCAAGCAGAGTTGTGTCTGAAGGTGTGGGAAGCTATTTAAATGATGTGCAAGTCATTATCATGTGACATTGGGCCAATCGATGATCTGTGAGGGGTGTCCGGATATTTTTGATCATATAGTGTATATAATGGGGGTGGCCGTGGCCTGGTTGTCTCGTCGGTTGGCTTGCCAATCGATGGAGTTCAGCAACTTCAGGCGCGGCCAGCTGCTGGTTGGGTGACGGCCTGGGCTTGAGGGCCACCGCTGGCGGGACAGCTATTTGGGGCACGGCTGTTGGGAGACTTTGGTCTGACCCATTTGCCGATTGACCATAGCTGGTGTTCCAGCAGTTGGTGACAGCCTCTGGTTCGTTTATCCCCAGCAGCTTTTCCATCATGAAACCCCCCGTGCTTCGGAGGGCACGTTAAGCCGTCGGTCCCGACTGCTACTGTCATCTCGTAGCAGTCGTTATTAATGGGATGGCGCAAAACTCCCTCGTAGGAGTAGGTGCCGCAGATTATCGCTTGCGATAATCTACCCTCTGTACCAGATAAGATAAGATAGTGTATATAATGAATTGGACAACGATTTGGAGAACCTTGTGGGTGATTTGGGCGGTTTAGGCATGAAACTATATAGTTTAGAACCGCGATCACCCGTCATTAGACGAGGAATACAGTGTCGCCGAATCGACGGAAAATGTATCACCCGCAACGAATTGTCAAGTATAATTAATACGTTGTTATTTAAATGTGAACAATTTCATGATATTAATTTTTAAATTAGGTATCAGTGCACAATATGTGAAGATATGCCGACATCACAAGTGCGAACGTATGCTGTCGTGATTAAGCAGAGATCGATCAGCATATGCCCAGTGGTTCGGAGTGCATCACCGAAAATTCCGTCTTTTCAAAAATCTGCGTGGATTACGATATACCAACAAACTAATTTGTTCATTAGATTTGGGTGCACCTGGGAAGAAATTAAAGAAAAGTTCTTCCCCGTTGCGTTGTGACAGCCATTCGAAAAATCTTTCCTTCACAAGAACATTGTGGTTTCAAATACTGTAAAATTTTATTAAAACTAATTAAAATTCTCTCAAGCAATTTTCTTTGTTTATTTGATTCATAACTAAAATTTATGGAAAATCGAACTAAATTTCAGGTTATCAAATGTATTTTGTTACACTGATATATTTTAATTTACTATCATCACTAAAGATAAACTATTTCAGCAAGTGTAAATGACAAATGTATTAGCTTCAAGCATTAAACAAAAATTTGCTACTGTTAGCACCATTTACTTATTTAACTAGATTACCTAATATAATTTTAATGGGGTTTTAGTCAAACATTAAAAGCAATAGCCAATAACTAGTACCCCCTCCTCTTTTCTATTTGTGAATTTTAACCAAAAAAGTGGCTTCAAATCATAATCAATTGGCAGTCCCCCCTCCCCCCTCCTATTTCTGGTTGGCTTCCATTAAATGCTTTAATGAACAAAATAATTCCCCTTGACGAAGTAGCAGGAGCTCTGAGTTCGTCTATTGTTTGAAAAATTGAATTTCTCGGATGTAGTATTTAGAAATGAAAATGAGCTCTATGTTCTTACGTTTCAAAACAAAACTTTTCAAAGTGAGTGGAGCAGAATCGACTAGTTCGCGGTCGGAAGCCAGTTATCTCTTCGATCAAAAATTATCCATTTCTTCCTAATTCTTACTTAGGAAATTGAAGAAATGATAAATTATTATCACTACTCTATTCTTATAGCCAAATACTAAATAAGAATGAGGCATGACGAATATGCAATTTACAAATTTAGGAAGATCGGTCGTAAATATCTACTCAGTGAGAAAATATCAGGAGACGTTAGAGAGAGAAAGAGAGAGAGAGAGAGATAATCTTTAATGCTGGGGCATGGTGGTAAAATCCATGTCAACACATTGAATTAGAGAAATAATTAGCATTAATTGTTTGAAAACTTCTATAGTGTGATTTTTTAATAAACAAACTAAAAAAAGTTGCAAAATTCATTCAGTGTCATTCATGTAACGTCTCATTTTTGAAAATCATCTATTCGTGACTTCGCTTTAAAAGCTACACACATTTCAATAAATATTCATTTACATTAAATGAATTAAAATGACCAAAATAATTATTATATAATAAAAGGAGTGGTTTGATAATATTTCAATAACATGTGAATCACCTTTTTTAATCCCCTCCTTCATTAGAACTTACATTGGTGCCTTTCATTTATTTATTTTATTTTAATTTTATTTTATTTTCATTCAAAAAGTAGATTCACATTTATGTTATTATAACCAAAGTAATATTTGGAAACTCTTTCTAGTTTTTTGTTTACTTAAAAAAATCACGCCGTGAAAGCTTACAAAAAACTGAGATTAGCATTAAAACATTAAATCGACCCCAGCAGCTAACCTCGCACTACGTCACTTCCGGAAAAATAATGGCCGGCGTGAGGGGAATGCAAACGCGCTATTTTTCGCTTTTCAAAGCATTTTTTATATAGAAATTATGGACCAAAATTAAAAATTTCAACAGAATCGTGTTATATTTATATCAAAAATTGATATTCTGTAAAAAAATTATAATCGAATTTTTGCGTAGAGTTGTCCTTTAAATGATTTTCACTTTAATTTGATTCTAAATTTTGATTTATTAAAATTAATGTTTTTCCCTTTTTGAACAAAATTTGTTGTTTTTCATGTTGCATTATTTCTTTTGGAATACAATATTTAGATTTTGAATTAAATTTGTATTCTTATTATACAAGGTGATTCAAAAGTCTGTACCAGATTTCAAAATACTACACGTATAACTAAGCAATTCTTAACAACAACTGAAAGTCTAATTCTTATTTAGTTACCAGCAGAGATCTCTCCAGTCTCTCTTGTTTTCGATTAGGCGACCCAGCAACAAAAAGCCTTTTGCATCCTCTGCATCAACTAGTGGGAGTCGGCGAATACCATCCAACACAACTTTCATATAATATTTAGAGCGATAGCCCCTAGAACATTAGAAACTTTTTTCAAGAAACTTTTTTTTCTTGTGTGTATAAGTGGAAATGCACAAATCTGCCAGTCTTTTTCTTCTTTTGGTACAGAGGGTAGATCATCATCAAGTGCCCCCTCCCCCCACCGATGATCTGGGTGCTTATTCCAGCTAGGGAATTTTGCACTATCTCAGCTAAGATAACCACTGCTACAAGATGATAGTAGCAGCCGAGACTGACGGCTTAACTTGCCCTCCGAAGCATGGGAGGAACGAGATAGATGTCCATTAACTATCGCCCAACCAATGGCTGGCCGTGCCTGAAGTTGCTTAACTCCACCAATACGGCGAAATGATCAGCGAGACAACCAGTCTACTCGTCGTGCTAGCCAAGAGCAGGGGCTGCCATTGATGAATGTGTGGTGTGTTCTGTGATGTCGTTTGCTATTCAACACTTGTAAATCACCTTTTTGAAACTTGATGATAATGACAACTACTTTGTAATTTATCGCTTTTCTGTGTGTTTGCTTTAAAACAATAAACACAGAATTTTGAAATCTGGCAGACTTGCTTTAAAACCCTGAATTATTATACCTCAATAATAATACATTCTTATTTCATTATACAAGTTTTTATATAATGAAACCACTTATATCAAGCTTTTTTTCAGACCACTTATATCAAGCTTTTTTTCTTGGAAGTTCAACGTTCTAGAGCTTTGGGGTAAAAATTTACATGACTAAAGACTAAAGAATTTAATGGTGGCTATTCCATTTTCCATAATGACTGGAAATAGGCACACTCAGGGTCCAGCCAAAATGGGAAAACGGGTCGAGTAGGTTGTCATTGGATAGGTATTGGAAAAAGAAACAACTTTTGTGGGAAATAAACAATAAAACACATTCAGGTTTGTGTTTATAATTTGGCCTACTGGCATTTCATTAAAACATTTTCACGTCACGTCTTATCTCTGTCGAACTGTTAACGATTCCTGCATAATGTTTTTTGCTATCTTGACAGCTTAACAAAAAAAAAAACGAAAAAAAAAAAAAAAAAAAAAAGAGTTTTAAATTTTTATGGCGTTAGGAGAATGTCAGCAAAACTGTGATGCTATGGAGAAGTGTATGCCATATGATATCCGAATAATACATATCACTCCAGAATGGTTTTTCAGTAGCTTGCAGTTCGTGTCAGGCACACAAGACAGGTACAGGCAGAAGTCGTCGATCGCATCTTCTCCCTGTGATGGATTGGTAGGATTGGATGACCAACACCACCTAGACAGAAGGCCTGATAACCGAAACGTCTTACATTGTTACATCATCATTAGTCAACCATTGTTAATCATATTTCTCCATAGCATAGTCCCCTTGGTCTCCAAGCCTCATTCCCCTCGATTTTTTCCTCCGGGGTTGGTTAAAGAAATCATGAACTAAGAACAGCCAACAATGAGGGAGGACATGCAGGACCTAATTAGGAGGACATGCACAAGGCTAATGCAGGAAGAGGTCCTCCCAGACTGAAATGATGTGAGGAGGAGACTATGCAAATGCCAGCAGCAAAATGGATGGCAGTCTGAACATTTAATATGATGAAACCTGCATATACCCTGAAAACATTTTTATTGTTTATTTCCTAAAGGAATCAGATTGTAAAAAATATGTTTCCTACAAAAGTTTCCTCTTTCCAATACCTATCCAACAATAGCCTACTTGACCCATGTTCTCATTTAAAGTTTTGGGCGGACCCTGGGTGCACCCATTACCACCAGTTTCCGGAAAATGCAATAGCCACCATTAAATTCTTC
The DNA here is from genome assembly GCA_023313115.1 of Rhysida immarginata. Taxonomy (NCBI): domain Eukaryota; kingdom Metazoa; phylum Arthropoda; class Chilopoda; order Scolopendromorpha; family Scolopendridae; genus Rhysida; species Rhysida immarginata. The sequence continues at coordinate 441,967 of JAHWFO010003482.1, forward strand.
ACTTAGTCTTTAGTCACATAAATTTTCCCCAAAGCTCTAGGATGTTGAACTTCAGACAAAAAAAGCTTGATACCAGTGGTCTGAATCACCCTGTATATACAGCGTACATAATTATTTCAAACAGTATAATGTACATGTATTGTAGCTTTGAAACTTTTCTGCTTGAATTTGATGTAGGAATTTTGATAAGCTTCTTGGATCTTAACATCTTAGATCTATTAAATTAGCTGTTTGTTATATGGCCTCAGCAATTACTGTGTATGCCTGATAACTATTAGATTGTTCAAAGTCACTATGTTTTTCATATATATGGTTATGGTTGTAAGTTTAATGTACTGAAATTATTTTTTCTTTTCTAGTTTTTTTGGCTTATTTATCACACTTTTTCTTTTCTCCTTCCCAATTTTAACTGCTCTATAGCATATTACAGCATATTTTCCTCATTCCTCCCTCCCCCCAACCCTGCACACTTTTCCTTTGGGGAAGGGGCATTTCACACTTCAACAGAGAGAAGGGTATTCATGGATGGGTCTCTATATAATGTGTTAAAGTGACACAAATGAGCATTGTTGCTTTCTATTTACATTGTCTCAACTTCAGTGATCACCAATTTGGTTGCTGATAATGCAATGATATAGCCTACAAGAATCTAATTTCCTTATAGGCTATGAGAGAGAGTTAAAATATATCATGGCACAAAATTGGGATCTAGTAAAATCACTCAGAAGAGCCAATTTAACTTGCAAACACAAAACAACTGAATTTAAAAAGGTTTTCCCTAGCAAATAAAAACAACAATGCCAGTAACATAACATTATTTCAGATCTAGCAAAGTCTAGAATGATTTTCTTCATTAGCATTTTTATCAACTGAATCTGAATTGGCAAATAAACTCAATTATGACTACATGTATATTATTAATTAATTCGCAATAAAACCATCACATAAAAAATCATCATATTATCATGACTTTGTACAGTTAGGAGCATATTGATAGGTGCACCCCCAAAATGCATGAAAAACTAACCTTTTTTAATACAATCGAACATAAATGGTTTGCTACAATCTTTTATACCAAAACAAAAGCAATATGTAACAAAAGCACTCCCATTCGGATCTATAAAAAAATATATCAATAAATGAACACAAAAGCAGGGTGCAAAAAGATAAATTCAGCTCAACAACATTGAATTGATTTGATAATTTACTTATGGATCGTGGATCCTTTATTGTTAACAACACCCAGACATCTCTTAGGCATAGATTTGACGAGATTTTGAAGTTCCTGAATGGTTAAAGAATCCCACACTGACAGAATAGATGCTTTCAATTCTGTTTTGTTGCTGTATTGTTTTATGCACCCATTTTGTGAATATATTCGACGCACCATGATTCCCCACAAATTTTCAACAGGATTTAAATCTGGACTGATGGCTGGCAAGTCCAGAACAGTGACGTTGTGGGCTTCAAACCACTGCTTTGTGTGTTTAGAAACATGAATGCTCGCGTTGTCCTGTTGAAATATGTAGTTATTGCCAGCAATGTTGGTCGCATCAGGTAGCAGACAGTTCTGCAAGGTTTCGGTGTACTTTACGTTATTCTGTTTTCCTTCTAGAAAAGCGAGTTTCAACTTTCCGCCTGCTGCAAATCCAGCCCACACCATTAACGAACCACTGCCTTGCTGTCGTTTAGAAAAATACTTCACCTCTTTTCAAATATCATGCCAGTAGGTATGGATGCCATCAAGACCATCGAAATTGAACTTTTTTTCGTCGCTGTATATAATTTTGGTCCAATCAGTTTTTTCAAAAAGATGTTTTTCCGCAAATTGCATTCTGGCAAGTTTGTGCACTTCTTTCAGTCTTGGAGCAGCCTTTGGTCTCACATACTCCATGATGTTTGAGTGCCGAATTGTTCATCTGATGGTCCAAACAAATGCTGTCGTTCCTATTTCACTACCAATTTGTTTTGCGGTCAGGGTCTGGCTGCTGGCCATCCTGACAACCTTGCGTTCTGTTCTCTTGCTCGGTTTTCTTGGTCTTCCTGTTGATTTCTTTTTGCCATATTCGTCTTTTTTTCTAAGGAAATTTAGAACAACAGTACTGGAATATCCGAGATTAGCACCAATTTCACGACTTGACCATCCTGCCTCGTTGAAAGCAAGAATCTTGCCCTTCTCTACTTCGGTCAATGTACAACCTCTCCCCATGTTTGCAAAGATGAAAAGTTAATTGAATATATTTTTTTTCCACTTTATTAAGAATATATGATTGCCTACCATTCACCATAAAATGGTTTGATCCTTTTTATTTACATATTTTGATGTGAACCTATCATTTTGCACCCTGCTTTTGTGTTCATTTATTGATAGATATTTTTTTATAGATCCGAATGGGAGTGCTTTTGTTACATATTGCTTTTGTTTTGGTATAAAAGATTGTAGCAAACCATTTATGTTCGATTGTATTAAAAAATGTTAGTTTTTCATGCATTTTGGGGGTGCACCTATCAATATGCTCCTAACTGTATGTACTAAATGTATTGTGCAAATAATATCATGGAACATTTTTTTAAATATGACTTTGTTAAATATCAATTGACAGATTATTTAATTGTGCAATATCAGAGGCCTTGTGAAGGCAAGGCCAAAATGGCCCTGGCCAGATTTTCAAAAGGCAAAACCTGGACATTCTGCAATGACCGGAACCAATGCATATGGTCGTGTACCGGAAGTTACGTCAAATGAAGTCAGAAATGACCGGAAGTGACTTGTTTTGATTATCGAAATTCAAGTAAAAAAAGCAAGTAAAATCACAAACGAAAAACTTTTTCATGGAACTTTTATTAAAACAAAATCCATAAATAATTTAGTACTTCTTAGAGTATGGACCAATTGGGGCGCGGGGGGTGGGGAGAGCGTAGTGTAGCAGACTTGGCATTGGACAAGAGAGAGACAGCGGAACGGCCAATCAGAACGGCTAATAATCTATTTTTGGGCTTAAAGGCTACATTTATTTCTTTCTTTTGAAATAATTTTTTTTTTAATTTTGTAACTTATGTTTCCTTGAAATGTTAAACAAATTCTTTTCTTTTTTTTTCTTTTGTATTTGTATTATTTTGTTGTTTTGAGTCCAAAAATAGATTATTGACATTATTAGAAAATAAAAGAATTTATAGAAAAAGAACAAAGCAGGATATACGAAATTAAATGTAAAGAACGCAACAAAATTTATATTGGAAAAACTTATCAAAGCTTAGAAACTAGATTTAAAGAACTTTTATCAAAAATGCACTTCCAAATATGCAGAACATATTCTATCAAGCAAATATGAAACCGGAAATTATGAAGAAACATGCAAACTAATCTATAAAATTAATGATAAGAGAGAAGTAATAATCATTGAAAATTTATTTATATTTATGTTAAACAAATATTTATCCACAAGAAATTTTAAATAATATGGAAATAGTAGTCAGCAATTTATTTTTCAACCAATTACTAAAAGAAGAGAAAATAGAAGAATTATTGAGCAAAAACAAAGGATTAAGAGAAATACGTAATTAAAACTTAATAAAAGACAATACCATATTTAATAATAAAATTAAAAAATAAAATAAACGAAAATAATCAGCAAAAAACTAACATTGAATCTAAAAAATAAAACAACGTAACCAGAAAAACATTAACAATGAATAGATAAATATAGTTCAAAATTTATATTGTAAGAAATTTAAAAATCAGCTGTAACAAATCTGAAGATGTCCGAAAGGATGAAAGTCGACTAATTCTAAATGAATAAATCTCTTATTGTAAAATCGAAATTTATGAATAATTAACAATATACAATACAAAGCGAGATATATAATGAACTCATAACCTTATTGTGGGTACCATTTTATCTATCAATAGTTTCTCAGTGGTACCTTTTTAAATCACTGTTAGAAATTTTTCATAGTTGTTACCCGGTCATTATACTAATATCAACTTCTTGAGAAAATAAATGAGGTAGAAACAGTAAGGGGGAAATAAAAAAAAAACAAACAAGAACCTCTGAAAAAATAGCTGATGTTTCAGATAGAGACTCTCCTTTAACAAATCTAAAAAAAAAATAAAAAAAATTTTCAGTTAAAAAAAAACAACTTTTCCACTCAGTTTCCAGATTGTGTTTCCCAGGGTCATTTTGCTTCATTTTCATCTCCTCTACAGAAAATTAATGAGAATTAATGCAAATAGATTAAGTCTCCTTCATACATTTCTCAATGCTATACTTCTGTTACATCCTCTACATAAAATAAACATACACCCCCCCCCCCTTATTACATGTACCATGCTTCTTTTATGTTCATATGTTTATGGCTTCCACTGGTTCCCTTCTATAAATCATACTATAAGATACTACTAAAATTTAATATCTTGTTCCCATATATTTGTGTAAAGTTTTATGTAATGAATGGTGCAAATCTAAGGTTTTTTAAGTACATGTAAAATAAATTAGAATTCAAATAAATATGACAAATCAATCTGTAGTTGGTTTCTGCAAAATCTTTGCAAATTTAGGATAAGACCATTATTTATGTACATCTGGAGGTCTGATCTAGCTGTCATGATGAAAGTGATTAATGCCGAACTACTTATAGAATGTGATTCTTATCTAAGGTGGTTTACATAAAAATCAGTTATTTTTATTAAATGTGAAGAAAATATTTAGTAAAATAAATGTTTTTTAATCTTTTAAATTATTATATCATTAAAAAGTTTAATGATTTTTTAATGTAGGAGGCATTTAAAACTAACATACACAATGTTGTTTATTAAATTTTTTCCTTTTTCTATTTTTTAAGAATTTGAGCTACTTAAAAAATGGCATTAATATTTGAAACTTAAGAGGTTTCAAATATGAGAATTTAACTTCACTATTAATCCAATTTAACATCACCTATTCTTTCCCAAAAGTATCTTTTAATCTGAATAAAAAAATTATTTAAAGTTGTCTTAGAAAAGATTTTATATTCCATTTATAATGTTGCTTATAGGCATTTAATTCTGAAGAATTTTAAAGCAAGATTTCTTGAGAATTCAATATAGTTCAGATTTTTTAAATAAATATTCCTAAACAATATTACCATAAAAGTAGATTTAAAAAGTAATTATTATTTCAAAAATGATGGTTCATTCATCTCTTACAATTATCTTTACTATTCAGTCCTCTCCCCCTTGCCAATGCTGTACAAAGCAATCTATTAAAAAGCTATTTCTGCATTCCTGAAGATGTGAATCAGCATGATGACCTCCACTTCTATTCTTTTGATTCCATCTAAGCCAACTTCATTGAATTAAGATCTAATAGGAGAAGTGCTATTACTTCTCAAAGTACTCTCTTATGAAATCCAAAGGTTTAAGAGAAATGCAGTTGAAATTATAAAAAATTGTAATAATTAAACTTCACCTTGTGTAAAGAATACGAGAAATGGATTATCGGTAAATAAGCAAAATGCTGAAAACATTTATTTTTATTAAAATAAAAAAATTGTCTGATAAAAAATTAAGCAACAAAATTTTTCCAGATGATACAAAGAACTAAGGTAATTTTGATAATATAAACAAGCATTTAGAAAGAACTTCTAAAAGAACTTATAACTGAGAAAAACATTTAATATTGCTAAGTCCTCATTAATCGTGTTGTTATCGTCTTTTTAAAGAAAATATTCATCAGCAACTGACTTTAAAAATAAGTATATGTATTATTGTAAAAATTTGAAACTTTATAGTTTAACACTGGAAGTCAACATTCTATTGTCCAAATCTTTTGCAACCAAATAAATTATATATACTGAAACTTTTCAGTATTTGGAATTGGTAACAACACTGGGGAAGGAGTGAGACTTTACAGTAAAAAAGTAAGCAAAGACTAATATAAATGAAAAAGGAAAGGAACTAGTTAATTTATAATTCAGTAATTTCAACTATATTTGATTATATAATTTGAAGCATAGTTTTAGTATTGCCACCATCACTTTAAAGCAAAGAATAAACAAAGATCTTGAAAGTGTTTTTCAAATCAATTTCTCTAAAATGTTTTGCCTTATTTTGTACATATTTTAATAAATGAAAAAATAATCCTTTTCTTTTTCAACAATAACATTTGGAGAATTTTCAGTAAGTAGGAATAGTTCTCTAAATTTTATTAAGTGTCTTTATGTCTTAAAAATAAAACAACTTCTAAAATCTGATACAATATAGTTCTACTACTGTCCTTCTATTCCTCTTTTACCTTTCTGAGCCAAGGATATTCTGGATCTGCTTGAAATTTAACCTAGCAGGGAATCAGCCTACTGAGGCTTGGCTGGTCTTCCAAGTTTGTTAGTAAAGAAACAAATACGAATATACATGCTAAAGATTCGAACCCATGACTTTCTGGTTTCGAGAGTAACACGACCTGTGCCTTAGAACTCTCGGCCACTGAGTCAGCGCAATATAATTCGACATATAAATAATTAGAAACTGCATGATTTAATTATTTTGAATTGAAAAAGTCTGTAATAGTGCACTAATGCACTCTTGGTAGCAGCAGGAAAAAAGCCTGACAAAATGTCCGTTACAAGTTAATTGATTGTCACCTCCCACTTTCGTGGAAGCGTTCTGTTCTTGTGGAGAAGGTAGTGCAATCGAAAGCGATAGTGTAAGCTAATGTTTGATCTCACACTCTGCCTCCACAGAGAGCTAGAAACTCTTAAAAAACTTTATTGTGTCTTACCCTCAACATGTCATCAGACTTTGAGTAATGTTTTGTGATGAACTTTCTTCATCTGATAACTTTTGTATAAGTTATTAAACACCGGCAACATCTTCACAATGACTGCCACCTGTTAGGCCAACGAACTTCCCAAGCGTTTTGATTTAGTTCCTAGGCCATTGGCGATTCAACTGAGTGTTTTTAGTTGTACTCACCAAAGGGCTCAGCGAAAGTCGGACCTATTACAAGACGATGTCGCTTGTCAACCAATCTGACACACTTAAGACTGAGTCGCACGTGTGAAAACTACCTCTGAATCCTACCAGCATACCGTTTGCACCAGCAAAAAACGTATAAAGTAAGGTAATTAACCAAATGAAGGCATTCAGATCTGCGAATTGATTGACATGTAAAGCTGAATCCCTGTTATTTCAATCATCAAACTTACTTCACCTAGAACATCGTCATCGCCATGGAAGAAGGCTTATCAATTGGATTGTGAGCGAATAATATTAAGACTCTTTTGAACTTAATTAGCCTGCAGTTTTGGCTCAGTTCTAGAACTCTGAATCATATTAGTATGGGAACTTTGAGGCTTAATGTTTAGTTAATGACTTTCAAGTTAGGGTTAGTGTCCTCCCTGTTCAAAAGGACACACAACACTTTGTGTATCTAGTTATTTAACAATTGATGTTAGGACTTTTTTTCTTGTAATCTATCTTATTTATTGCATATTTATTTATCAGAATTGTTGTTACCGCCTCAGTTAGTTTGTTTCAGATATATTTTGACTTTTAATTACATTACAAATTGTAACTTTTTTATGTGCCATAATAAAACAATGATAATTTTTTACTTTGTGTACCTCATTGATATATTCACTATTTACCTATTTTACAATATAGGGTTGCAGGTGATCAATAGCAGGAAAAAAGTATATTTTCACATTAGTAAGTTCAAAACCGTCTCTATTATGAATGGCACAGTTATCTAGAGTGAACTATCACTTTAAATTCATTCGAATGAAATGGATGAACCATTGGCTAAAAGAGGAACTGTCGACACAAGCTCTTTTACAATGAGTATAGTGATACGGCAGATAAATAAGGCAGATAAATATAATTAATCAATGTTCTTGAATTAGTGAGGATGCTTATATTTTCCTATGACCCAAGTTTTCTGCTTATTGCTTATAGTTGCAAATCAGTGAATAGTCAGTCTCTTTTTGCTCGGTTTCTCTCCATGACAACAGTCATCTTTGTAACTTAGGGTTAGATTTTGTAGCAGATTGTAGAAAAGTTCTGTTTCATTGATATCCTGGCCAGCATATTCTTTCGTCTCTTCCTCGAAATTCACCAGCCATTCGGTCACAGCCTCTTCATTTATCAAATTTTCTTCTCCGCATGAAAGACATGCAAGACCATGACATTTTAGAAAATGCCATACTAGCCACCAAAACATTCAAAATTTTAAATCCCAATTTTGTTGCAGAGTTCTCTCGCTTTCTCTCAAATTATGGGATCTGACAGAGGCACATCTTCGGCCCTCATGTTGTTAAGAAGTTTTATGGAAGCAAGATCGTGAAGTCCTCAAAAGCAGTGTTGTTGAAAAATACGTAGACTAAGCCTCAGTGTGCAACTTGTGTCATCATCAACTAGTGAATGCTCGGGCAGAACAGAGTGTGCCCAGAATTCTAAAGGAAGCAGAAGGGCAACAAAGGGGTCGGAGTGGTGAAAATAGAAATTTAAGGACCTGATTTTGCATAAATTTCAGGACATTTTAGTGTTTTGAAAGCAATAAAAGCCAGTTTAGAATGAGTGTTAATTAAAAGCAAAGTTACTGTATTCGCTAAGTTGGTCGTTCCGTCGCCAATTCTGTACAAATTTTTTTTTTTTTTTTTTTGTCTTCAGATTCAAAATAATGGGTAAAGTTAATTATTTTGGCTGGCTCGAAGTACCAAAATGTTTAACTTTAACCGTTATTTTAGCCATTTTTCCAAATGGATAGGATACGTGTGCCCATCATAAATTTAGTCACTTTTTGATGCTCTATCTAAATTTGAAGTCTAAATAAAAAAAAAAAAAATTTGAACAAAAATTGGCCACCACTGCACTTCATAATTCCAGTAAAGATGTTATACACTTTTTATGATTGATAAATCATTACTCACAAGTTTGGAGCCGGAAACAAAACGCACCAGCATGGAATGGAAAAATCCCTCATCACCCAAAACAAAGAAGTTTAAGGTCACCCAGTCGGCACAGAAGGTGATGGTTACCGTATTTTGGGACAGTAAAGGCATCCTACTGTGGAATTTCTGCCCCTGGGTCACAGTCACTGCAGCCACGTACTGCAGCCCTAATGAAGTTACGGTCAGCCATTCGCAGGAAACATCCAGGTGCTTTGCGAGATGGAGTTCTTTTGTTGGATGACAACGCTTGTCCACACCGTGTTATGCCAGCCACGTGAGCTGGGTGGAACCCACCCGTATCTCCTGGACACACCCATGCGGAGCTGGATGTGCTAATCAGGACAAAAACAAATCACACGTCCGGCAAGCATAAGGTGGGTGAAAACAATTTAATTAGCTTAAATAAACGCATACTTATGAAAGCAAAAGACATTATAAAAGAGTACTCAGGGCCCCAAGGGTAAATAATATACAGCAATACTCAACAATGTAATGAAATTAACCCACAACTGTTAACTCAACCCTTGAATATATCAATTTAACACAAATAAAAGGAAACAATAACAAAATAAGAGTACCCCACGCAAAAGACAATACCAAGATCAGTAAACAGTGACGAATCTGCAATACCATCCCTGTAACACGATGCACTTCGTACCTATGCCTTAAGTGCCATCCCTGATTACAACCGGAGTTGCAGGGCGCCTACATCACTGTCCCTTAAATGGGTTAACCTGAGCATGACAGGTTCCTCCTCCAAGCAAATAAACCGTAAATGACAACATTCTTATACTATAGTGCTAATAGTATCTTTTCCGCTTGTCGCATCCAATGGCCATGGCACAGGGAGGGGGCCTCAGACAGTGACTGTCAGAAGAGGGATTCAAACACCATTATGTGCAGTCTGATCAGGTCCCACAGGGACACTCCTCAAAAGGTCCCACGAGTTGCAATGCCTCGAGCACGCCGCGTGCCCCTTTCTCTTTTCGCAACCAGTGAGGAACAAAGTAGTCCTCACAACACCACGATCCCTTCTATGAACAGTTAGGCCACCGCTAAACAACCCGTGGGAAATCAAACCTGTACAGAGAGCACAGAAATTAGTGTTTCGTGTCAAGTCGCCACTACGCTGATAGCTAACCAAACCTTCAGACTGCTGAGTATTCCCAGACTTCCCACTCCTCCGGTCTGTTCTACTTAGATCACCCTTATGCCTGCACCCGGGCCGAGGACACTCTGCTTCACAATCTCTTGAAGCGACAAAAGTTTACAATGTATGGTAACTGCCGCTATAGCCAGAGCTGCTGAGATCTAGTGTCATTAAACACTCAATAGAATGGCTTTGTAGTCTTCTCGGCAGGTGCAGAACAAAGTCAACATTCGTTGAAGCAGCTCATCTGCATACGCAGGCTCCGACTACAGCAGATATTAACACAACACCAGCTCTCCCGTGCGTAGAACTATGCTATGCAATACTGACGTGGGGAAGGCACATTCACTGGGCTGTAATCACACCCAAGAGCAGTGAGTGATACATAACACAACCAGCTGCTCCACCCAGGAATCCCCCTTTTATGTTTTTTTTGGTCTTCTGCAATTGTTGTTTGTATTACTGGAATTAATATTTTTTTCATTAAGTATATAAAAATAATTTAGATAGATATATAAATAAGAAAATTACTATCTAAATTACTATATAATATACTATGGGACGCTTAAAACAAAGTAGTTTGATCTTTTTTTTTTGTTCTATCCAATATTACCGATAATGATTTTTTTAATTCAGAAAAAAAATTTTTTCAGGCGGCACTCACTTTTGGCCGCACTCCTAAAATTTTCGATTTTTTGGGGTTTGGAGCCGTAGCTTATATTCAAAAAAATACTATAATTAAAGAACAAAAATTAAGCAAAAACTGTGGAATGGAACAACCAAAATCGGAGGGAACCCCTAATCCACAAGGAGATTTGAAATAGCAGATACGTATTTCGGCTACCAAGTAGCCCAGTGTTCTCCCCAGAAAATTTTATCGGGTGGGTGGAAAGATAAAATAGCCGGGCGGACAACAATAAAAAAAAATAATACGTTATGCAATTTTGTGTACCGTTTCGTGTATTCAGCTGGGCAGTCACCAAACTCAGCTGGGCGGCGTGTCCCTTCAAAAGGGTCTGGGGAGAACCCTGTAGTCATCTTCAGCGATGAGAGACAAAAGTAAACTAAAGAAAACAAAGCCTTAATGTTAGAGAATATACAGGGTGATTTACATCGAATGTAAAATACTTAAAGGGGGTATTATAGAGGTTAAGATAAACACAAAACGTCCTATGAACATGGGTTCAAATATGAACGATAACAGATATGAACAGAAATAAAAATGCCGCCACCAAGATCAACAAGTTAATTACTCAGGTTCTGTAAGGCCTATATTAATGCAATTTGGGGGAATAACAAGGTACATAAGACTGCGTATACCGTTAAAATTTGATTGAATTCCAACGAGAAGTTTCCGAGTTACACAGTCAAAATTGTGACAAGTGCTAGTTAGTACTCACAAGTGAACACGTGTTATGATGTTGAATGAGTAACTTGGAAACTTCTTGTTAGAATTAGATCAAATTTTAAAGGTATACACAGTCTTATGTACTCTGTTATTCCTCTAAATTTCATTAGTCTAGGCTTTACAGAATCTGAGTTATTAACTTGTTGATCTTGGTGGCGGCATTTTTATTTCTGTTCATATCTCAGTTATCGTTCATATTTTAACCCATGTTCATAGGACGTTTTGTGATTATCTTAACCTCTATAATACCCCCTTTAAGTATTTTACATTCGATGTAAATCACCCTGTATATGGGAGATATTCTTTTCAATTGCCACTCCCCCAACCTTGTCTATATATTCTCTAGTATTAAGGCTTTCCTTTTTTTAGTTGACTTTTGTCTCTTATCGCTGAAGATGGCTACTTGGTAACCAAACTACCTATCCAGTATTTCAAATCTCCTTGTGGATTACAGATCTCCAATTTTAACTAATTAAAGACATTAATTGAAGCCGACCCATGAGAAGTTGCCGAAGTGCTCAAGGTAGATTATTCATAATTTGTTCGCCACTTGAAGCAAATTGGAAAGGTAAAAAAGCTTGAAAAGAGGGTGCACAAGTTGCACCAAAGAAGGCTATAGTGACCGTTTAGTGGTCCGCAACCGGATTCATTCATCATAGCTTCCTGAATCAGGGTGAAACCGTTACTGCCTGGTCATAAGCTCAAAAAATCAATGACATGCACTAGAGACTTCAACAACAATGTCCAGCATTAGTCAGACGGAAAGGTCTCCTCTTGTTTCACGACAACACTCAACCGCATATCACAATGGTCGCCCGACAGAAGTTAAATGATCTTGGCTACGAAACTCTCGATCATCCAGCATTCTCACTTGTTATTTCGCCAAATGACTACCACTTTTTCAAGATGCTTCAAAAACCACGAGGATGCGAAAACCACCTTTAACGTGTTCGACATCTCCAGTTGTCCAAAATTCTACACCAACGGAATAAATAGGCTTGTGTCTTGTTGGCAAAAGTGTTCCAACTCTGCTGACGAAGAGTTACTTCGTTAATAAAGTGTTACTTCGATTAATAAAGTGTTGTTTGAAACGAGTTATTGCATTTTAAATTATCACTAAACACTGGCCATTAATTTTGCACCAATAATTCAGAGTTTGGCCAGAAGAGAAGAAGGTGCCTCAATTTGGAAATAATTCTATAATGACATGTACAGATGTTTTCTCCCCAAATAATTGAAAATATACTCCCAGAATGGAGTTGTTTAATAATAATAAGATGTATAATTGAAAACCTACAATTATGTACTGGTAGACAAAATTTGGCAATCATGGAAACATTAAAAATTTTTCCTTTTGGGGAAGTGTTTCAATTCTGTTGAGTCTGAATACAAGAACTTTTATAAGCTTCTGGGTGTTCTCTTGTGCCTTCCGACCGACACAGTGTGGATTGTGAAAGGAGATTGTCAATGACTAAAATAATTTAAAATGGCTGGAGCAGTAGATTACAATTTCCTGTGCTTACCGGGTTGATGCAAATATGCTAAACACTGACGATATCAAGAATATTATGTAGTGCCCAACGGTTCGTCGCTGCTCCATTGGTAACAACCAACAGCTGGTCGCGGCACTTTTTACGTCTACTCAACTAGCAATGCAATTGTCTGCTATCGAAAGCACACAGTGAAAAATACAATGATACGGGGAAGCCATGATAAAGGGAGGATGGCCCGAGAACTTTAATCAAGAACCCTGTCTCTACGCATGACAAAATCTAAATAACTCAGTTAATGGCTCGTGGATCGCATAGTGGCTTTTATAATCTACCTGTCCCAACTCCGCTAATGAAATACTCCATATACAATTAAATGATTACTGTGACCATCTTTAGCAGACCCAACGTAACGTGACCAACGATCAATCCTTAACCCCCAAAACTACAATGTTTATTCTAACACTATTACAACAGTAAATCCATGAACGTAAGGGACCACTGGGGATCTTAATACTCAACACCATTGGGAAACCCCTCCCCTCCCTTCTATCAAAAACTCTCCAAAAGTATTTGAATTGAAAAAATTAAATTTTATTAAATGATTAAATAAATGAGAGTATGATACAGAATAACAATTATAATTATTTATTTAAACAATTAATTATCAAAATTGAAATGAATTGCAAAAGAGAAAATTTGCTTTAATTTAAATGAAACCGAATGTCAATCAATAATTGTAACGCGAGGGCCCAAAAAGTAAACAATGTTTGTACTTATCATTTTGCGCATCAAATTAGTGCCGTCGAAATTTCTTGTGGAAGATAACACACTGTTTTGATCACTCGACTTGTGTTTTCTCGCCGCCATCCGCTCGTTGCACATGTAATGGAGACCACAAAGATTCGCAGTTGCTCTTGCTGTGCCTTCCGCTGACAGCCCGGCTCGCCAGCATTCTCGGCACTCAGCTCGGCCTTCTTTTCTAGTTGGAGCTCCCGCCGACAGTAGCTCACGTGCCGAATGGAAAAGTTTGCTCCGGTGGATGCTTGAGTTCGCACCCGCTCGATGCCAGGGATGGTTCTCCAGGTTTTTATCAACACCTTCTTTTGAGTGCCTAGCCAGGTTTTGATCAAAAGTATAAGTCATTGTTGATGACTGGGCTACTCGTTCGCTGAGCACACTCAGGAGTTTTTGCTGCTGGCCGCTGAAGAAACCGTCCCTTGGCTGCGTCCCTCTCACCACTGCCTCGCTCCTCGCTCCCTTACATCGTCGAGCCGCTCATTCATCCATCTCTCTCGGAACACAATAGTCACACTATTCTCAACGATCACCAAATGCAACAGAGAGAGTCCTTATTTTCGTTTCTTTCTTATACATCGTAATCGATGAAAAAAATCACCTTTCACCAATGTTCAGATCTTTTCAATGTTCTCATTGGCTCTATTACTCTTTTAGTTAGTCACATGGTTTCTGCAAATTAGATTTTCGAATACTGTGCAACAACCACGTTTTCTATACCCAAGCCACGTCATGAGTCATCCCTCGTGTGGATTAGTTTTCCCACGCTAAGGGAAAGGTCAAGGGTCATGATTCAGCTTTTTACAACTAATTTTAAATAAAATCGAACATCCTTGGGAGTTTTCTTTTTATTAAATTGTGAATCTTAAATTTTGCTGACAGAACCAATGGCTTTCTCATTTATAACCAAACCTAGAACCCTCTTCAATTATTCCCTGCCCTTTTATTGCTCCTAGATTGACATAATTATACAAAACTGATTGTCGTGAAATTAAACTTGAATAATATTCAACTAATATTCAATTTATACCTTGAAGCTGTTAATTATGGTTTAACATTGGCATTCGGTGTGAAAGGCTCTTAGATAATAAATAGTTATTAATATAATAGGTATTAAATAAGTAATAAATGAAAATTAAATTATCTTCAATGACGTGTAAATTTTGTTAGTAAAATTTAAACATTGCTGCTGTCATTAGTAATTTGTGTAATTGTGTATGTCTTTGTAATCATACTTGAGTAAAGCTAAACCTATTGCTAACCTAAATTTCATTCTAGTTCATTTCGGCAACCAGATTTGTTAATAGTTAATTTCTATCCCTGTGTCTACATTAAAAAAATACCTAAAACTTGTTTATTAATTTATAAATTATTTTTTTTCCCAATAATTAACCTCACACGTATAAAGGCTTCTATTTTTAACATTAGGGATAAATGAATGACCCCATAAATGTGTGACATGTCATGTCAGCGTGTTTAATTTTGATGTGTTACATGGGCCCGGCAGGAACATTGTTTTGTTTTTTTAGGCTAAACAATCAATCCTTGTGAAGTCTATGCATAATTGAAATAGATATTTATTTTTCCTAATGAAAGTTAGTTATACTGAGGAGTAAATTTTATTATTGAGGTTATTGTTTTGTTATTTATTTAGTATTGGTGAAATTGAATTATTTCTTCCTAGCTAGGTTTGGAATGCAGATTTGTTTAATTTATGTAAAGGGGGGGGGGGGGGGGGTTTACTGGGTTGTTTTAGTGGTGTAGCTATGTAATGGGTAATATTATATGTGAATTTTCTTGATTATTTAATGAGTTGTAAGAATGGTGCATTTTTTTTGACGACAGCTGTTGCTTAACAATAATAAAAAGCAACAGCGGCCGTCATTGTTGGAGTTTGGCATTGTTTTCCAGAGGAAATTCTCGGAAGATCTTTCCCAAGCTCCAACAATGTATTGTTATAGGGCGAGCTTGTCTTCTTAGGAGTTTTTTTTGTATATAGTTGGAAATGGTATGGGAGAGAGGTGTTGTATATGTTGAGGTTGGTGAAGTGGAGTGTAATGTTAGTTCGAATGGCGGACATGATTGATTTCTGTACATTCAAGCGATCGAAAATGATTTGGTCGTCTCGCAGTTGAATGATTAAGGAATATACAGGGTGGTCCATAAGTCTGTCCATATCTGCTTCGGTTCGGTTATTTTTTGAACCGAAGCAGATATGTCAATTTTGATGAATCCAATGAATAGGAAGTTGTGGGTGGCCTATCCCATGGTGCACTCCCACAATCAGAAGATCATGTTGACCATTTCCGGAACATTGTAGCTTGCCGTCCTGGAATTGTTCTGTCTTCTGTGTGCTGAAACATGCCTTTTATTTGCTTTTCCGCATGAAAGTGAATGCGAGTATGGTAATTTATGTTAATTTTTTGATTTGCATGCTTTACATGGCAGAAATATCAACATTCAGTTTTCCTTGTGCAGTGATTGTGGGTGATTGTGGGTGATTGGTTGGTCCGATTTGGATGATTTTTTTTGTTTTGTTTGTTTTTTTATGCTGAACAATTTTGCAATTGGGTTTTTTTCTCTATCCCTTACGGTTTTTGAGATAAATTTTGAATGTGTCCTAATTTGCATATTTGTGATGATGAAAAGTGCACCATGGGATAGGCCACCCACAACTTCCTATTCATTGGATTCATCAAAATTGACATATCTGCTTAGGTTCAAAAAATAAAAGCGGGGGACAGACTAATGGACCACCCTGTATATTGCTACCTAAATATGCAATGTTAATCATTATGGAGTTTATAACAGTTTGTGAAATCACTCAGTAAAAGTAGATGCTGTTTCGTTCGATCGGCAACTCAGGCAACTCATGGAACTACGGAAGCTGAGACAAGCCGTGTGGGACAAAAGAGCATCGGCAATTTAGAGCGCAGACAAATAAATGACATCAGTGGTGAGACCGTTTTATTATTTATTTTCATTTAACAAGAAATTGAAGTAAATACGGTGGGAAACTTAACTCAGGCGATGGAATTCAGTGTTATCGTTTAAGATATTCAAGAATTTTGTTAGACTATGAGAAGCAGCGAGTTACTTTTTGTCACGTGACTTAGTGTCTGCGTAAAGTGTAATAAGTGCTGGATTAACTGATATGATAATGAATTTTGGAGCAGTGACATTGAAACAACATTAGAATAAATAGATTAATGATCTTAAGTACGTAGTTAATTTACTGGGAATGAGAGCTTTAACGAGGATAATTTTGCTCCCTACATGTTTAGCTGCACTGTCACTGTCAGCACTCCAGGCAAAGTGATCTGTTCATTTAAATTCGAATCATCGCCGTCTAATTCCTATACTAATTTGGTAGCGTGCACGGGGCAGAACTTCTAGAATACAGTTCACTATTTGGCTTTTGCGAGGAATGATCTGTGCGGGTTACAGTGGTCCTCCCGTGTTAAAAAGGATCACGTGATGCGTTCTTGCATTGCATGGTGATATTGGCAGATTCATTCCGTAGGCATAATAATAAGCTGTGCCATGCAGTAAAGTGCGACTATTGTGGGGCAAGTTACATGTTAGAGATTGTGTTAAATCACATCAGTCATTTTCTCAACTGACTCCTACTTAATCATATATTATTGATAAGTAAAACTAATTTAGGGATTTTAGAGTAATAAAGTTGGAATTAATCAAGTGATAAGCACGATAATGCTAGAATCTTGTAAACATTAGTTCTCACAGTATAATTAGCCATATAGTCAGACAGGTATACCTGATAGGTAGTAATAAATAATTTTAAGGTGGATTTTATACTATAGCCTTGATAGGAAGAAATAAAATGATATATATTTTGATGATAACTCAGTGGAATTTTATTGGAAACATACTGTCCTCGAATTAATATCAGTCCCGAACCCTGACTCCTACCCCACCTAGCTAGCGGTCACCTGTTTGGGTAACGTTAAAACATTATTGTGGGAAGGGTGGGTGGTCACAAATGAATCAGTTTCAACAAAAATAAACACTGGAAAAAATAGGCTGATAATTGCCTTGAAATCATGCTCATTATTTAACAGTGCATCAGATTCACACCCAGAAAAAAAGAAGCCTGACTTGGTAATGAAATATAATTAATAAAAATTGTTATGTGACCTCCATCTATGACCAACTTTGCATCAATTGGCCTGCAAAGTGGATCACATCAAAACTACATTAATTTGGCCACATATTCAAAGGCAAGTAAGTTTATTCTTTTAAAATACATTTTCCACATGTAAATAAACATTTTCTGCTTGATCCAACACTGTATTCATGACCACACTGCTCACTTTTTGCACTGGATCCAGTTTATCATTATGGTAGAAACATCATAAAAAATTTCACCAAAAAATCCGTAACTGTCCTGATCATTTGTAGAGTTGGGTGTAGTATTGTAAGTTGGATCGTTTGTTGGTTGTTTACCTCCCATAAGAAATGAACGACCCACTCTGCAGGACGTTAGGTGATCCACGTTAAATGAGCAGGTACCTTCTAGCAGCAGTTTATGAAAATGAGTCTATGGAGAGTTTTGGTTCCCAAAGCTTAGCGTGATCCACTTTATGGGTCACTACCCTATACATGTTGATGCTTATTGAAAAGGAATATACGTATCACGATTTGATTTCTTTTAAATGGATTTGTATATTGGGCAAATAAAGGCAAACTATGTACAGAAATAAGAGCCATGAAAGCTTTCAAGAATTATGTTTTGCTCTCAAGAATTATGTTTTGCTCTCAAGAATTATGTTTTGCTCTCAAGAATTATGTTTTGCTCTCAAGAATTATGTTTTGCCCAACCATTTATAACTGCCCTATACTGCATTGTATCACCAAATTTTATTTGAAAATAAAAAAAATAAAAAAAAAAATTACATCTATATTTACTTATAAATTTTTAAGTTTAATAATGTAGCATGGATTACCTCCTGATCATCATTTTTCTTATTTGATTCCATTACTTCTGAAGAATTATGAATCTGGCTTTATGAGCTTTTTTCATCTGTAAGTAAAAGATGTAAATTAAATTATTTCAAGACCAATAATCTTTATATATTCCAAATTACTTTACATGTTTATTGAAAGCTGATACTAAAATGTAATTAGCCAGTTAAAATTTAGTCTAATTTTAAGATCTACAATTAGAAAAAAATGCAGAGCAAATCTCGAACTTCTCCTTAACTAGCAATAATTCAAATAACAGGATTTATGCAGTGAATAATAACGTTATTTCTCTATTGTAGGGAGAGAAGAAAAAAGAAAAAGAAGAAAAAAAAGTGTATTAAACAATAGTGTTTCAATTTTCTCTTTACTCTCATTTTTTAAAAATTTATTTTACCAATTTATGTTAAATATATTTCAATAATATTAATGCACTGACTTTCAAGCGTAACTCCATAAGGCATTAAAAGTTTAGAGACATTGTAAGCATCCCATTTCTACTTATATGCTCCTTCCAAGTTGACCCTTGAGCAATCCAGTCCTTTTCCTTTCTCTGCCTCCTTCCTCAAATCCCTATTTTATTTCCTCTTTTGCATTGATTTTTTTATTTTTAAAATATGACTGATATTTAAGTTAAATGCATTAATCGACCTTTATCTCGTAACTGTCTACCATAAGTTAACCTGTGTTCCACTTTATTAAAGAGTGTTCGGTGATTCTGTTTCGGCAAGCATACTACACTCGGCCTTTCAATCATCCACTAGGCAATGATGTATCTGAGCTGAAGAAATAAAATTGACTTTGCTATATATTTTTTTTCTGGTAGGCTAATAAGCAAATAGGATGTTCCACCTAAACCATTAAATACGATCTATAAAATTTAGTGCATTTAGAGGATTACTTGTTATAATAAACTTGAAGAGACTGCGGAAATTGGTTTGATAATCTGAAATTTTATTAATATGAAAATCAATTATTTTTTTAAAATACTCAACGAATTTTTTTCTGCTTTGTTGCTCTTACAGCCATATACATTACCAAGGATTAATTTTTGAATCAGCATTGAGTGATAGTTGTCATATTCACTATCGGAATAAGTATCACATTTGATTTACCATTTGATTTGGGGTTGTCCAAGGATTGCCTTATCAAATTAAGAATTAGCACATCAGGGTTGCATCTATGAAAATGGCAGGGCAGTGAAGTAAACAATATACAGGGTCAGGACACATTAATATGACCACCTGCTAATATCCGGAATATCCACCTTTGGCGGCAAG
Source organism: Rhysida immarginata (assembly GCA_023313115.1). Lineage (NCBI taxonomy): Eukaryota > Metazoa > Arthropoda > Chilopoda > Scolopendromorpha > Scolopendridae > Rhysida > Rhysida immarginata. The sequence continues at coordinate 462,001 of JAHWFO010003482.1, forward strand.
CACAGCAGCTAGTCGACATGGCAGAGAGTCAATAAGTCCTCTGAAGGTGGTTGCAGGTATCTGGGACCATTCGGCGATCAGTGCATTCCGTAATTCCATCACCGAGCGTGGTGGAGGGTCCAGCTTGCGGACATGGCGATCGAGATGGTCCCACAAATGTTCAATGGGGTTGAGTTCCGGGAAGTTTGGTGGCCATGGGAGTAGCTTGAATTCATCCTTATGCTCCTCGAACCAGTCGTTGACAATTTTGGCAGTATGGCAGGGAGCATTGTCCTGTTGAAAGGTGTCATCACCCTGAGGAAACACTGTTGACATGAAGGGGTGTACCTGGTCTGCGACGATCGTCAGGTAACGAACAGCATTCAGTGTACCCTCCAGCGGTATCAGTGGACTCAGACCATACCATGAAAACATCCCCCAAACAGTCACACCTCCCCACCACCTGTCGTCTGCCAACGATGGTGTTGGGGTGCCTGTTCTCAGATGCTTCCCGGCGAATTCTCCATCGTCCGTCCACTCTGTTCACCAGAAACCGCGACTCGTCAGAGAAAGCAACCCTTTGCCACTTGGCCGAGGTCCAATGGCGATAGTCCATTGCGAATTGGAGGAGTCTTTTTGGCGATGCACAGGCATCAACATGGGTGCTGTTACCATACGCCTGCTCCGGAGCCCCAACCTCAAGAGGGATCGTTGCACTGTCTTGGTGCTGACATGCCTAGTGGCCCCACTGTTCATTTGCTGTGTCAGTTGCTGAACAGTGGCACGCCGATTGGTCTTGGCCAGGCGTCATAACCGACGCTCGCCTCTAGGATCGATTGCCCGTGGGGATCCATAGTTACCTCTTCGGTTGCTCGAAACTGTCTGGTTCGTCCAGTCGCGGTACACCTTCACAACGGCAGCCCTAAAGCAGTTCACAAAGGTGGCCGTTTATGAAATGCTGCCCCCCTTGGCCTGATAGCCAATGATCATCCCTTTTGGAGGTCCGACAGGTCACTTGCTCTGCCCATGACGGTGACAATTGCTGTGTTAATGGATGCTACTGCTGTTGTCAGCTTTTAATGATATGTAATGAGTTTTCATCTGCATACCATGAGACGTTCCAACATGTTCGAGCAGAGGTGGTCATATTAATGTGTCCCGATTCTATATAGGTCAAATTTGGTCAGAAAATAGGGCAAGTTAGAGATGTAAGTGCACATCAGAATGGTTACTTTAAATAAATCCAACTAAAAAAAGGACAAGGAATGCTGATTATGGGTAGGGCACATTCAGAAAGGGCAGGGTGCATTGAAAAGGGGCAGGGCAGGGTGGAATAGACCAACATCAGTCATAAAGATATATTAGTAATAAAAATCGGTGATCCCTTTGGCATCATTCATTATAAGCAATTCATACTGTATTATAGGGCTCAGCCTTAAAGAAAAGGAAACTGGCACATGCATAAATAAAAATAACTTGTAGAACCAATCAGAAAAGACAAGAAACAGAGCATTACTTTTTCTTGGCTTTCTCTTAGTGAATCACTGTTGAAACGAAACTAAAACATATCAGCTACTCGATTAATCGACAGGTTGAATACAATATTCTGATTGCCTTGCTCTTCTAGTTTATTACTGTATCATTGCTATATTCTTTCGATAGTTAAACACTTTATAAAGTTTGCTCTAGTCTGAAGTTACATATTTGTTCTTGAGCAAACAGATTTATAGGCGAGGAGGAGGCCACCATGTTTCAGAAACTGATTAGGTTTGGTTTGTTTGGTATTAATGTCCTTTTCAACTGCTATGGTCATTTCAGGACAGCGATATAGGGGCCGCAAATTTTGCCTCGCAAGGGTTCTTTAACGTGCAGCCGGCAAACGACTACAGGGAACTAATGGCTTTACTTCCCTTCCGAAGGAAGTGTGTGATCTCAGGATTTCCCCCTGAAAAATCCTCGCCGTTCTCGGCCGGGATCAAACCCATGTACTCGGGCATCAGAGGCGATCACGCAACTGCTGAGCCACCGAGGCCGATAGAAACTGATTAAAGCAGACATCCACAATCAATAAGAACTTATATTACGCCTGCACCAGTTTCCTTTTTCTTTCATGCCAGGCACATATGTTTTGTTAATCATTGTGAACATAAAATTTTAACTTAAAGGTAAATTCCACACTCAAAACAACTTTGTTTAAGAGAACTGGAGCCAGACACTGTGGACAAACTTCAATAAAAATAACAGGAAACCACTGATCCACATACAACTTTTAATTGGACATATGCGCATTTCGGCAGCCACGCTGCATTCTTCAGCGTACACATCTGAACAGGCTTGTCTGTTCTGATCAAAATCCTTGTGTACGCTGAAGAAGGCAACGTGACTGTCGAAATGCGCATATGTCCGATTAAAGGTTTTATGTGGATCAGTGGTTTCCTGTTATTTTTATTAACTTTGTTTAAAATGAAAGATGAACGTCTCAATAACCACGAAGTATACATAAAAATTTTCAATTCAAACCCAAAATTGAAAATGCAGTCATACCTCGCTATCAGGATATCCTAGGGACCAGAAAATATCCTTATAAGCAGAATATCCTTTTATCCGGAGTTGGGGGTTTTCGTATAAAAATAATACAGTATCAACACGAATTGATTTGAATAGTGTCTAATATTTACTTTTTACTGTATAAAATAGAGATACATATAAATTAAAATGAACAGAAAAAAAATTACATTTTTACAACTTGGACAGAATTGTTTCTAGAGAGGTCAAAAATAGCTGCCATCCATGCTTTTTGATTTGCTTCATTAGAGTGTGGGCAAATGCTTCACATTTTTGAAACATCGCAGATTCTTACTTTTTCCAATAATTATAGGATCTAGCTTTTCACTGCCATCCATGTTTGCTGCTAAGAGAATGGTAACATGATCTTTGGCTACTTTCATTCCATGTTTATACAGGGTGTAACTAAAGATGTGTTACAAACTTTGGGGAATGATAGAACTGGTCAAAATAAGCATTTTTTGTTCTACAGGTATTGGAGATTGAAACTGAAACACCTTCGCAAATAGCACTGGATACCTCCAGGGCTGAATAGAACCTTCTGCTAGGTAATTAATCATATGCATATCAATGAATCACGTGTCAGAGGTCTTGGTAGTCACTCCAGTAGAAAAGTTCGATAGTAAGCTTCAAATTGTCTGTGCAGAGCGCTATAATGGGAGACATATCAGACTTCAAAAGAGGGCAGATTGTTGGGGCGCATCTAGCAGGTGCATCTGTGTCCAAAACTGCCACACTTTGTGATGTCTCACGTGCTACAATATCCAGGGTGATGTGTGCATATGAACAGGAAGGACGAACCAAGTCCAGGAGGAGCAACTGCAGGGGAAAACGGAAGTTGTCGGAAAGAGACGTCAGGACATTGACCAGGATTATTGCACGAAAGCGGAAAACCGCCGCAGCAGAAATCACCGCAGAAATGAATACACACCTCCAGGAACCTGTGTGCACGAAGACAATCCGTCGTTACCTGCATAAATCCAACATCCATGGCAGGGTTGCTATACCGAAGCCTTTCATCAGTAGTACAAATGCCTCCAAGCAGGTTCAGTGGTGCCGGACGCATAAAACCTGGACGTTGGATGACCTCAAACGCGTCATATTCTCGGACGAGTCCAGCTACACTGTCTTCCAAACAACAGGGAGGGTATTCGTCTGGAGGAGCCCCTCTGATGCCTACAACCCAGACTGCTTGGCACCCATAGTCAAACACGGAGGTGGATCTGTAATGGGTGGATCAGTAATGGTTTGGGGTGCAAACTGTGCAGGACCTCTACCGATCCTTCCCAAGACGTGTTACTGCTGTGCTGGCTGCCCACGGTGCCCCAACACTTTATTAAATAAAGATTTTGGATTTCTACCAGGTGTTTCAGTTTCAATGTCCAATACCTGTATGAACATTGGTCCACAACTGCATCGTTTAAGAGTTATAGCCACTGTTCAAAATGACGTCTTCAGCATCAATGCAGGCTTATGACACACCCCTTTCTGAATTATGGTATGGTCATGCAAATTTTTAAAGTAACATGACCACACCATCACATTACCATGCAAGCAGATCCTGCACACTAAAAAATCTAACGTGTGCAAGCATTTGGAGCTGCTGACTTTGCACCACGTATGGCATTCTGCAGATGGTTTCTTGCACGTTGTAGAGAGGAACCAGCATTCCCACAGCAGGTGCTGTTCACTGATGAAGCAACCTTCACCAGGGAAGGCATTTTCAACCACCAGGATATCCATGTTTGGGACCGTATCAACCCACATGCCATTTCGACAAGGCGCTTCCAGCAACGATTTTCTGTCAACGTGTGGGCTGGTATTGTTGGCAATCGCCTCATTGGGCCGTACATTCTCCCAGCTCGTATGAATGCACAAACCTACCTCGTCTTTCTTCAGGAGGTGCTGCCTGAACTGTTGGATGACATACCTCTTAACATCCGTCAAGTAATGTGGTTCCAACATGGTGCACCTCCACATTTCTCACAGCGTGTCCGGGCCTTCCTCACTGATACGTTTGGCGATCGTTGGATTGGACGGGGTGGTCCAGTTACCTGGCCGCCACGATCACCAGACCTAACACCATTGGATTTCTTTGTGTGGGGCCACCTAAAGTCCCTGATCTACGAAACAATGGTTAATTCAGTGGAGGAACTCATCGCACGATTGGCTGTAGCAGCAGACAACATCAGGGACTCCCAGCAGATGCTGCAACGGGTGTCTTGCAACGTACAGCAACGAATGCAAGCCTGCATTGACGCTGAAGGGCGTCATTTTGAACAGTTGCTATAACTCTTAAACAATGCAGTTGTGGACCAATCTTCATAGAACAAAAAATGCTTATTTTGACCAGTTCTATCATTCCCCAAAGTTTGTAACACACCTTTAGTTACACCCTGTATAGTGGATGCAGTGCTATTACTAACCAATTAGCACTTTTAAACACCAGTACCCATTGGCTTAGAAGGAGATGATAAAGTGGCTATTATAATGAGAGTATGTATATTATACAGAATGGATCTCCCAATCTCCAGAAACACTAGAGAGAATGTGTCTGTCAATGACATCACAGGGAGTTTAGAGTTATTTTATCCGTTTAAGCTGAGTTCAACACAAATTTTAGCATAGAAATTTATCCATATACACAGATTATCCTTTTATTCAATATCTTTTAAAGTGGAATTAAAATGAATTGAAACAAACTACAGAAAAACGGGACTGTGCACTTTTTATCGTTATAAGCGAATTATCCTTATATCGAGGGTCGACTTTCATTTTTCCCTCCTTCCTGCAATCAATATTGGTGCCATGTTTCGGCAGGCTGTGACGTTACAACCAGCAGTTGGAGTGCGGAGGAGTTTTGAAATCATGACGTCACACATTGCAACAAGTGATTTTCGCTATAGGGCATCTCATTTCGGACACGAATAAGAAAACCAGACAGATTGTAACTGTAGCGATTTTGATAAAAAATCACAGCAGAAATATGTAAGGGCCATTAGCAGAATTAAATGCTACTGCAACTTCTGCGATATACAGCTTTATGCATTAAACTGTTCCAATGCCATCAGATATAGGCCTACATCACAGCGTGTGCACATCCCAACCCAGCAGATAGGCCTACATCATTCGATTCGCCAGGTCTGTTTAGAGTTGGAAGAGCATCTAGTTGGACCTTATCCGTGATCTAGTTTCAGTGAATTTCTTGTTTGAATAGATAATGAATTTATAACGGCAAAAGTGTAGACAAAGCACGACACTTCAAAATGAGCTGAGCATACGATGCTGTTTGGAGTTGGCTACCAGTTCCCTCACTGGCAAAAACTAACACACTATTTTTTAATCGATTCTGATTGTGGAAATCTATGAAACGTGAAATTTCTATCCAACTGTCTATTTACATATCCAAACAGAGAAAAAATTGAAGGCATTCTGATGTAAAACAGATTAGCAAAATCTTACGATATGTAGAATTGTTCGAGACAAAACTAGAATCGAAAGCAACTAGAATCTTGGCGATGAAATACCCCAAGTTTCTCATGGCAGGAAATGAGTTGTGTTCTGCCGTATTTTCTGGAGCAGGGATGGGAGGATCAGAGGGCCAATTTTCAATCTTCCAAGGCATTTTTCTTAATAAAATTTTAGGATAAATCAAAAATTTATGGATGATAAATATTTTATTAACTTAGATTAATGTGATGATGTAAAAAAATAAAGTCAAATTTTTCTGTGGACTTTACCTTTAAACTTAGCGAGAGAGTTCTAATAATGTACATAAAAGATATAATAAAAGTGAGGCGAAATATTTATTATAAAAATTTAAATTTTTAAATATACATACTACATAATAAAATGAACATGTTATCACACTTTAGCCTTTTTTAATTTTATGAATTCGTATTTATTTTATTTTTTTATATTATTCTTTTTAATCTTAGATTTGCAATTAATTTTTAACCATGCTTTTGCTACAAATATGTGAAGATAAAGAAAATCTGAGGAGGCAGCCCAATCTCCTTTCTGGAAAGTAAATTAAATGAAAAGCATCGATGCAAACCTACTTCCCATTTCATTCGATACAGCTAATGAACAAATTCAGGAGCTTTCTGGTTCTCAGGGACTTTTTACTGTTCTTTAGTAACATTTGAAGCCTTTATTCCAACTACGATGCTGGTAGCAAATCTTAGTTTACTTAAAGTCTTTCCATCGGTTATTTTATTAGTCGAAACATGGTGCAGAGACCATGATAACCTCCCTAAAATTATAAATTATAGCTCATTTTTGATAAGTAGAACTAACAAACATGACGGTGGAGTTTGTATATACGCACTAGATAATTACAACTGTAAAGTTATTTCTACCCTCACAACTGTTACCCAAGATTATGAAATTCTAACGTTACAGGTTGGGGCAAAGATTTTAATTTCTGTATATCGTCCCCCTACAAGTAACCATATGGTTTTCTGTTCATATCTCAAATTTTTACTTTTAGATTTACAACTTTTGGGGAAAAAGATTGTGCTTGTGGGGGATTTCAATCTTGATGTAAACAAACATTCTCCTATTTTGAGTTCATTTACGATTTTAATAAATCTCACAGGGCTGTACAACAATATTAGTCCTAATCATACAATTCAAGTTATCATATTTACTCCTCGATTGACAGTTGTTATTCGACATTGAGCACACCTTTATTTAGTAGCTCACTAAATATTAGCATAAGCGATCATTTTCCTCTGCTAATAATTTATCCTGCCGTTGCCTGTTGCACTTTGCCTACGAACGATTAATCTTTCAGGCTGATCTCGGTAGAACATATTTCACTTTTTCGCTCCTATTTAAGTTTAGCTGATTGGGATCATATTCTCACCTCATCAATCAACTTTGATAACCTATTTATCACTTTTATTAAGCATATCAGTATCGAATGGGAATGTTATATTCAGTTAGTTAAACCAAAATCAGCTCATTCACGCAAGCCAGCATTTATTAGACATCCCTGGATCTCTGATGCGCTTTTGATTTTGATAAAGCGGAAAAATGCTTTATATCTGAGAATACGTTGAAAACCCACACCCAATTTGATCAGAGAATTTAAAGCTTTCTGAAATAAAGTAAAAAGTAATATTAACAAAGCCAGAGCTCACTATTATGGTGAAATATTTCGACGGTTGCAGTCACCAGCAGATAAGTGGAAATTAATAAATAACTTGAGCAAAGATCCTCACTCCAAAAAAATCACCTTTTACCAACAATAGTGAATTAAACAAAAGGAATCAAGCCGAAAACTGGACACAACTATACAAAGAGTAGCTCCAAAAACACTATTCCGAAATGTACATCTGAGTCATTAAAATTTATTATGTGGAATAGCGTTTTTGGAGTTACTCTTCTTTGTATAGTTTGAATTAAACACTTCAACACTAACAAACTTTCTATAAGCTTTGCTTCCTTTAGGCAGCTTATCTACACCAGGGGATAACTATCCACTTATTAATGCTAAGGCCAGTTCTCCTGAGGGCTTTTTTATTACTCCTACCTCTCCTGTAGAGGTATTAGAAATTATAAAGGGCTTAAACAGAGCACGGCAAAAAATCCATTAGGCTTTCGAGCGGATGTGCTTAAAGCCGTAGGGGATGTGATCGCTTATCCACTTGCAATTCTACAGGGTTATTCAAAATGAATCATCCGATTTCAAAATGCTATATTTTCAAAAATAAACGACACAGAATAAATAAAACATGAATACAAAGGGAAAATATGGAAGGTTTTTTTGTTTATTTTAACAAGTGCAAAATATAACTTCCTTTAGTTACACGCATAGTGTCAAGACTGTATGTAAATTCCTGCCAAACATGTAAAGTGTCACTGATAATTGAATGTACAGCAGCAGTAATCCTTTGTGTAATTTCTCATAAATTTGTGGGTAATGGTGGCACATAAACTTTATCTTATACAAATCCCTAAAGGAAGAAATCGCAACGGGGTCATATAAGGTGACCTAGGTGGCGAGCTATGTAACAGTCGATTTCTTTGGGCTTCTTATAAAAGTGTGTCTCACTCTATCAAGGTTTCCCGCAGATATGCCTGGTCGCCCTCCACTTTTCCCTTTACATAGACATGCACTGGTCTCAAACTGATGACCACCACCTTCGAATACTCTGAGCCATAGGCGAATTCGGTACTTTTTACGAAATTCACGCTGAAAAGTGATTACTGATCCACATCGCGCAAACGACAACACGCAAAAGGACGTCATTATCACTTCTGCGGCTGCAAAACCCTGTCAAACAGCTTTCGTGAAATAGCTTCACGAAACATACACTAGCGCCATCTATTGTCACAATATAAAACTTTCATATTACTTTTATTATTCTGTGTCATTTATATTTGAAAATATGGATTTTTGAAATTGGATGATTCATTTTGAATAACCCTGTATTTAATCATTCATTCAGTCTAGGTATCTGTCCCTCAGTCTTGAAACTAGCTCGTCCTATAACAACTCTATTAGTATTCTCAAAAATTTTGGAGAAATTGTTTTACAGGCGTATGGCTTCATACATTTTTCCCAATAAGCATGTCTGCAACAATCAGCATGGCTTCGTTTCGCACAGAAGTACAGGTACAGCCTGTTTCGAGCTCACCGAGTTCATTGTTGCACAAATGCTTGGCAACAAATTAGTTGCTGCAATAGTTGTGGATTATTCAAAGGTCTTTGATACAGTTTCTGTCTCGCCATTACTAACTAAACTTAAGGCATACATTAACATTCGAGGTGTACCACTTGAGTGGATTTCCAGTTTTCTTCACGACAGGAGATATTACTTATGTCACGAAGGCCTTTCCTTATCCGTTATTGTTAGAAGCAGTGGAGTCCCTCAGGGCTCAATTTTATCCCCAGTTCTGTTTGCTCTATTCATAAACTATCTTCCTATTAATTTTACGAATTATATTGCTGATGATATCGTTCTAATTGATGCACATAATGAGCCGACTAGTCTCTAGAATTCTTTAACTGCTGCTGCTAAGCAATTATCTGAATGGAGCAGACGGAACGGGCTAAAACTATGTGAACAAGACAAGTGTGATGTAGTTCTATCAGCGTAACAAGATTAATGTCCCAACTGAATCTAATATTTATATCAAATGTGTTAGGGTCACTGTTACAAAAACTTTTAGATGTTTTTGATCTAACATCTAACGCTGGCTCATGATCTTTTCTGGCATAATGCTCATGATCTCTTCTGGGATCACTCATATAAATTTACTTTTGCAGAAATTAAACTGTAGTATGGGTCTCATATCAAGGCTGAATTACTTACCTACAAATGTGTTAATTTCATTATACAGGGCGTTTCATAATTGGTGTCCCATCTTTAGGTCCAAATAACGACTCAAGGGGAACAGATTGGGGGAAAATGATTATTGATTATTTGGTTTTAATGTTCCCTAATTCAGAATAAAAACATTTCGCGTCCCTGGGGGTGAAGGGGTAAATTTTGAAAATTTTAATTTTGTAGGGATAGGTGTTAGACCCCATGTGTTATTTAGAAAGTTGTAGACCATCATGTAAAATGTGGGTTTAGCAAAAAACCCAGTGAAAAAATCTCATGCCCTGCCCCCTTTATCGAGTGGGTATGGCTACCCGATGTGGACAAAAACCATACTTATTAGAAAACAGTAGGGCCTACATTTGGAAAATTAATGAGAATGAATGAATCGTTACCCTGAAAAGCTAATAAACTCGACCGGGCTTTTCCCCCCAGGAAAAACATTATGAAATTTGAAAACTGTACATGGGAAATCAGTTTTTCTGCTTTTGTCTACATTAGCTAGCCATACCTTTCACTTTACCCACTCGATAAAGGGCAGGGGATGAGATTTCTTCACCGGGTTTTTTGCTAAACTCACATTTTACATGATGCTCTACAACTTTCTAAATAACACATGGGGTCTAACCCCTACCCCTACAAAATTAAAATTTTCAAAATTTATCCTTTCACCCCCATGGACGCGAAATGTTTTTATTCTGAATTAGGGGACATTAAAACCAAATAATCAATATTCTTTTTCCCCAATCTGTTCCCCTTGAGTAGTTATTTGGACCTAAAGACGGGACACCAATTATGAAACACCCTGTATAATACTTTGATACATTCCAACCTAAATTTTGGAGTAATACAGGGAGTTTCAAAATGAATATCGGGGTTTTGAGGCTTCGTAGTATTTATTACATTTAACTTACAGTTACAAATAATACATCAAATGAAAGAGCAACTCAGTTTTTCGTACAAATGTTCAATGTGAACATTGTTTGTCACATGGCACACATTGAGTCCATAGGCGAGTTCTTCTCAAACCTTGATCAGTGTGTCTTGAGTAATTATTGAACCAACTGCTTCAATCCTCTTTCTTTTGTCAGGTAGGTCAGCTGGTACCAGAGGCACATACATTATATCCTTTATGAACCCCTAGAGATAAAAATCGCATGGCATCAGATCAGGTGATTGTGGAGGCCATGCGAAACAAGCTCTGTCATTCGGCCCCTTGCGGCCAATCCAGCGCTTGGGTACAACGATGTTTAACCCATCACGTACTGAGTTATGCAAGTGAGGCAGCGCACCATCTTGCTACATCTTGCTACCAAATAAAGTTCTCTGGTTCAGCTTCTTCCAATTCAGGAAAGAGCCATAGTTCTAGTGCATGAAGATAAGAAACGCCAGTTACAGTTGCTTTCCAACGGCAGACAGAGGAAAAAGTGCATGAGCATGCGCACAGGTGTACCAAACTTACTGTGTGAATTGCTCTTTCATTTGATATATTATTTATATGAAATGTGGGGGTATTATTTATAACTGTAAGTTAAATGTAATAAATACTATGAAGCCTCAAAACCCCGATATTCATTTTGAAACACCCTGTATTTTGGGGAGCTACCACTTCTTGTAACTTACTGTATTTATTCTACTATAATGCAAATAATTTTAGCCTAAAAAAGCACCTAAATTTGTGGGACCGTAGTATACAAGAGTATAATATTAGCGCTGCAACGACTTGGGGGGGGGGTTCAACAAATGAACTTCAGGCTGATGAAGTTCAAATGAAGCTAGCATATAATATGCATCACAATATATTAATATACAGTATATACAATGTACAGTTCATTATACAGCAATGTAATTGACTTATTACTTTAATTTTCCGTTGCCAAAAACTAAGAAAATAACTTCAAAACTGCGTCGATCTTATAATTTTCCCACTTAAATTTTATTAAATTTATATCTATTTGTTATTGTTAACAGTAATCACTTACAAAAAACCTTTGGATATTTGTAAATATCACTAAATAAAATAAGGAAACTAACTTCGATGGAGATTTAAACTGGCTCACTTCGCATGTTGCCATTTTGAATAAATTAACAAACACTGCCACTCTCCCCTTAATTTTCCAACTTAAATTTTATTAAATTAATATACATTTATTATTGTTAACAGTAATCACCTATAAAAAATGTTGGATATTTATTAATATCACTAAATAAAATAAGGAAACTAACTTAGAAGTTAGAAACACTGCTCACTTTACATGCCGCCATTTTGAATAAATTAACAAACATCTAAACAGAAGGAAAGCCTGTGCCCTGAAAATTCATACTCTGTTACATCATAAAAAGGTATTGCTAATTGTATTTCTACCAATAATAAGTCCTAAATTATGACTACCTATGGCCATGTAACAATGTATAAATTTTCAGGGCATAGGCTTTCTTTCTAAGAAGTGTTGTCAGAGACTATCAATAAGCCAATCTCCCTCTTCCCTGCAATGGAACTTTATAAACGTTTTTCACTTTTCTGTAATGAACTCATGATGTTTTCCACTTTTTATGACCTGAAAAGCAGTGACTGGTAATAGAAATAGTAAAATAAAGAGGTTTTTTCCCCCTTTCTTTCTTTTTCTGTATATTCTTGTCTATTTTATTTCTCGCGACAAGTCAAAAATGGGGACCGCATTATACAAGAAGATAAAATTTTTACTATTTTTTTGGGCTCTAAAAATGGAATCGCATTATACAAGATGTGCATTATAGTAGAATAAATACGGTATCTAAAATTTTTAAGTTACAAAAGTGGTTTATACGGACACTCCTAAAGTTACCCCGCAGAGAATCAGTCTCTAGTTTTATTTTATTTTTATTTTATTTTTTATTTTTTACAATTTGAAAAATGAATAACCTGGATGTATACAATTGAAAAACTTCAAAATCTGATTCATAATCGCCTGATTCTTCAAAAAGTTCCTTAATACTGTATAGATGGTGGTTTATTATAAAAGTTTATAATAAAAAAAAAGTTTATAATTAAATAATAAAATGTTATTTAATTTTTAAGAAGACAAAAACGATACAGTTAAGGTAGTTACATGTACTCTTTTATTGTATGTTCATTTTTTGAAATTATTAAAGTACACATTATGTATTCATGCATTAAGTACTCTAATAAAAATTCATTTGAACTTTAGAAAACGTTTTTGGACAATTTCAGGAGATAGAACATATGGCTGTTATAAATTTTACTGATTGAAAATTTATTTCACTTTTCACCTTTATTGTTACAAATTTATTTAATGTCATGCCTATATTGTTCGATTATTATCCATAAATGGCAGCAAGAGAAACTATAATAAATAAAACGTGATCACAGTGATTTTCCCCCCAATGGCGTCGCCATTTTGTTTTTGAGAATTCACTTTTGCATTAGCTTTTGGGGACGAAAAATTGAGAAAAAAAAAAAGAATTAATGTGCTATATATCCTATATACCACATAATATACTGTAACATGCCAGTATATTAAATGCTAGTTTTCGTTTGAAATTCATCAGATCGAAGTTCGTTTTCAAATCACCCCCTCCTCCTCCAAGTTAACTTTTGGTGATGGAAAAGTGGATGGGAATTTGAGAAAAAAAGCAAATTAATGTAATGTATATTGTTTAATCTGTATGATATCATACACATATATTGTAATGTACCTGTATATTAAATATTTTATGCTAGTTTTCGTTTGAAATTAATCAGATCGAAGTTAGTTTGAAATCACCTCCCCTCCTCCAGTTAACTTTTGGTGATGGAAAAGTGGATGGGAAATTGAGAAAAAAAGCAAATTAATGTAATGTATATTGTTTAAATTGTATGATATCATAAATATGTACTGTAATGTATCAATGTATTAAATATTTTATGCTAGTTTTCGTTTGAAATTCATCAGATCGAAGTTAGTTTTTCCCCCCCCCCCCTCCCCGTTAGCTTTTGGCGACGTAAAAATGGACGGGAAATTGAGATAAAAAGCAAATTAATGTACCCTATATATTGCATAATGCACTATAATATACCAATATATTCAATGTTATACACTATTTTCATTTGAAGTTAGTCAGACCCTCCCCCTTCCCCAGCTGTTGTAGCGCTAATTTTTCCCTCTTGTATAATGCGATCCCACAAATTTAGGTGGTTTTTCAGGTGAAAACCTTTCGCATTATAATAGAATAAATACGGTAGTCAGTGATTTACATTGTTATTCTGCCTGGCAAACATTTATCTACCAACTGTAAAATACAAATATGCAAGTTGTCGTGTTTCTCACATTGGTATCATGGTGTGGGCTGGTTTACCTAATGCTTTGCGACAACTGACAAAATACTCGACTTTTCTTAGAGAACTTAAACGTTTCATTTTAAAAGAAGCTTGTTGAATCCCTCATAGGATCTAATCATTTTTGACTATCCGCTCATCTTGGATAACAATATTGTTTGGTTACTAGCATATTTAATGTTTAATTTTATTTTTTACTAACATCGGTGTTTTATTTTATTTGATTTTACTCTATTGTTATGATTTTTTGTATACTTACCTTTATTTATGAGTCCCCTGAGAAGCCTACTTGTCAGTTATTTACCATACAGGCCTCTCATGGGTACAAGTTTATTTACTTATTTATTTATTTATTTCAGTGAGTTAAGTTATACAACAATACCCCCGGGGCCAGGTATGGTCAAAGACCGACGAGTGAGGCCTCGGGGGTTACAAAGTACTAAGATACAACCAAACAATAGGTTAATAAAAACAGTAAACAATGATAAGAAAATATTAATAACGCATCAGTAGTACAATTAATAAAAACTTATTCTCATACGCCAAATATCCGTCAGGAATGGACACATGCATTAAACAAGACCCTCTTAATATTTAAAATATAAAAAGGACTAGTTAAACTACAATCTATAACTTTATCTAGAATTATAGGGCGCACAAAATTGTCAACACATGATCATAAGTAAGTAGAAATAAAAATAAATAAATACAAATAAATATGACCGCTACGAAGATATAATATACCTTCCAAGAACCCTTCTAAATACGTGGTACGGCTCTAGAGTACGAATAGCTATAGGGACAGCCGCCCAAATTTTCACGCCAATATGCGAAGGGCACCTATAATGGTAATTTGATCTAGAAAAAGTCAAATATACATTATTTAATTGCCTAGTAGAATAGCTATGGACGTCCTGATTGAACTGTATAGCCATTGGCGTTGTTAAGTGTTGGAAATGTCGTAACACACTATCACCTCTCTTTACCCAGGACCCCCCTTCATTTCTCGTTTTTACCCAGCATTCTTTTTTGTTCTTCTTCACTTCCTTTCTATGTCTGAGAATGGCCACATGGCTAAGTAAACATGCCTAATAAACTACCTTTTTGATTCTACAAGCATCCTCTACAATTTATATATCTTATCAGCAGAATATCCAACATTAAGCAAAGTAGGGAATTAGTTGCTTTATAGAGAGTGGGCCAGAAAAAAGGATTCATGAAAATTTTCTAAGTTCGATGGGTATGGTCCAATGGGGGTGAGAGGTTCCGTTGAACTAAATGCTATCATTTAGAATGCTTTCGTTGAGAATGCTTTTGAACTTTTTACACTAGAATTGTGCAAGAAAATCTGTTGTAGTGTCGAGAAGAGATGTCTCGAGTGTGTAAATTGTGAAAGTTCACAATTTGAACATCTTCGAGTCGCTACAACTACACCTTAATGTAATTTATTTCTTAATCACCTGTAATTGTCAATCCTTTGTTGCAACAATGTAATTTTTTTCTTTCGTGAAATTATGGTTGAGAGAATTTTTTTCCAATAAACCGTCATCTCCTATCTTTGAATGGACATGTCTCATGTTACATTTCCTTTCACTGATGACTGACCCCCATTGGACCATACCTATTGAACTTAGAATATTTTCATGAATCCTTTTTTCTGGCCCACTCTGTATATAAAAGAAATTGTCTGCACTTCATAGATTTGGTGAACCGTTAGAATATTCACCAAATATACAAGTTGTAATGGTATTAACAAATAAATAAATAAATAAATAAATAAATAAATAAATAAAATAACTGTTTTTAAGAATTGGAATTTAAAAATTTTTTTAACTGGATCATATTGTCACCAGAAATAGACTAGTGTGTCAAATTTGGAATAGTTTGAAGAACAGAAAATGGATGAAAAGTTGATTGCACGAGTTGAATGAAACAGACAGACAGAAAGAAGTTGTGAGTTAAGAAAAAGTGTACATATACAAAAGTCCTTTAATATAGTATTTCTAAACTTATTAATATTAATGTTAATATGACTGACTTAGATTCACTATTATTAGATTTTGGAATAAACATATTTACAGATTCAATTCTAAAAAAACTTTTATTATAAGGCCATAATTAGGATATTTGTCACTCAGGGTAAATTTCATTTTTTTGTGCCCCTTTTAAATTTTCTAGGAACCTTTCCATCATCTGTTGATGCCCCTTCACCTCTTCTTGGTGCCCCCTACAAGCCAGTAACTTGGGTAAATACTTTGTTTACCCCACTCCCTTCCTTCCTGCACTGTAGTTGTGGGCTTGTCTAATATGATAAGAATGAACCACTTTCTAACATACTTTGTAATCATTCTTTAAATTTCCTCTCTTTTCTTAAATAAAAAATAAAGCATAATATGGCAATCATATTTGATTATTTCAAGGTTAAAGTTATTAAAACGTGGTTGATATTAATTTGACTTTCATTCAGTCTTAATTGAGATAATTTTTCAAGTTGTTACTCTAAGGAAGGTAGACATTAAATTCTCTACACATCCTGTTCTGCTTAAGTGTTACAAACAAGAAATTTTATCTCCAAATTAAAGTGTCCTATACTTGCTTCTTAGTGCCAAAGGATTTAATGATTATTTGCCTAAGTTGAAAAGCTGATAAGAATAATTTATTTAAAATAATGTTTATTAAGATACTAATATATATTACAAATAGAATTTATGAAAAATAATTTTACAGTAGAAATGATTTAAAAAAAGAATTGTAACCAAATGCAACTCTACTTATACGCTTGTAGAAACCAGTTAGGTGTGCTGCAGTAGTGGTCCTCTAGTGGAAATTTTCATAATTAACACCCTGTAAATTCACTACAATTGCGAGTATAATCATGGCAAGAAAAAGTGTACAATTAACTTGTTCGATCAATAAATTCAATATATACAGACTTGTCTTATTCAGGCGAATATTTATTTGTAAATTGTTTGGCTCTGGTGAAATATTTATAAGCTAAGACAGGTTCCTTAAACCAAAACAATTCCAAGAACCCCCCTCCCTTTCATCTATTCTTGACAGTACATATTGTAAATTATGATAATACAGACTTTTGTTATCGTAATAGTAATTCTGATGATTTTTTTTTTTTTAATATTCCTTCTTCAACCATGCTTGTTCTAATTTGCATTTGAAATTAGAATGATCTAGGAAATCCACTTTTTAATTTGTTGGTCAATAAATCCAATAAAAATGTTTTGCAGTTAAGGTCCACTATGTCGATAAGGTTGTTGTGCATTGGCTTAATTTTAAGCACATTTCCAGTCCATAGAAACTTTAACAATACACACAGTATAAAACGGTTAACAAACAACTTAATAAAAGATACAGGAAAATATCCTACATATTCTAGCAAACTTTTTTCTTTATTTGTTAAAGGTAAACTCCACACTCAAAACAACTTTGTTTAAAATGAAAGATGAAGGTCTCAATAATAACATAGCATGTATAAAAATTTTCAATTCGAACTCAAAATTGATGGGGAAAAAAAAAAAAAACCCTCTCATTTCCCCCCCCCCCACCCCCCCAATCGACACTGACGCCACGTTTCGGCATCTGTGACGTCAGAAGCTGCCGAGAGGTGCGAAGGAGTTTCGAAACCGTGACGTCATACATTGGATGCTATCGCAGGCACCACTATCAGTAAATTGTCAGGGCATCGCAGTGGTCTAGGCCTACAATGGACTACGAATATGAAAACAAGACTGACAGTGACGATAGCGATTTTGATAACAGTGACAAGGGCTGTTTGCAGAATTAAATGCTACGGAAACTTCTGCGATATACAGCCCTATGTATTAAACCGTGAAACGGGATCTTCTGCTTGCCATGTCGGCGTGTGCCCTACACAGCAGATATGCCTACCTCTTTCCTTCGGCGTTTAACAAATGCTGTTGCGGTCGTTGTTTTTGAAGAATGCCAGGCCCGTTTAGAGTTGGAAGAGTATCTAGTTCTACCTAATACGTGATCTAGTTTCAGCGAATTTCTTGTTTGAATTGATACTGAATTTATAACGGCGGATGCGTAAGCAAAGCAAGACGCTTCAAAATGAGCTGAACACACGATGCTGTTTGGAGTTGGATAGCAGTTCCCTCGCTGTCAAAAACTAATCCACTGTTTTTAATCGCTTCTGATTGTGGAAATCTATGAAACGTGAAAATTCTATACAATTGTCTATTTACACATCCACACAGAGAACAAATTGCAGGCATTCCGACATAAAACAGGTTAGCAAAATCTTAACGATATGTAGCAGCGTTGAAAGAGACTAGAATCTCTGCGACGAAATTCCCCGAGGTTCTTGCGGCAGGAAATGATGCTTTGTTCCATCGTGCTCTCCGGAGAAGGGAATGTAAGATCCCACGCAAATTTTCAATTTTCCGAGGCATTTTTCTTAATAAAATATTAGGAAAAATCAAAAAATTTTGAATGATATATACTCTATTAACCTGGATTAATGTTATGATACAAAACAAATAAAGTCTATTTTTTTCCGTAGAATTTACCTTTAAATGAATAAAATGCAAGATTATTTAGCAGGGCATGTCAAGTGAAAGTGAGCCACCTCATCCTACTCTACAGTGGTTTTGTCCCCAGCCCATCCTACTCTACAGTCGTTTCATAGCCAAATGGTGATATTTGTTTACATAGTTGAGCCGTATCTTGTGTGCTGAAGTCAAGTGCGGTTGCAAGGTTAAGTGATCGTGAATTGAATCTGCAGCAGATAATTCACAAGTGTGTGTTACAATGCATGCTCCAAAAATTGAAATGCTCACTGAACCTAGGTAGACAGTTAATGAGGATTGTTATTGCGCCACACAGACTGCGCAAGGCCATCAAAACAAATGCATTTCTCCATATGACTAGGGTGACTAGCAAAACAGTGCAGACATTTAGGTGGGAAACCTCGAGTTCCCGAATAGCAATGGTTTGTTGCCCTGTGACTTTCACATTTTTCGTCATCTTAAATAAACAACAGAAAGGTCAATGCTTCGTGTCAGATGAAGTGCAGGCAACAGTATGAGACATTCTGCAGACATTCTACTCATGAATACAGAGACTTTTATGAGAATAGAATATATGATGGTGGACATTTTTTGAATAAAAGCATTCATGTCCTGTAAATTTGTGTTGGCTCATTTCCTTTAGCCTGTACTCATATTAATAAATAGATCACTCCATGTCAAGTGGTCCAAACTTTAAAGTTCATGAAATTTTATGGGAAGGCATCCCAGGCATCCTTTGAAGAAGGATACAGTTGACTTTTGAACAATACTGCTTTGAACTACCAATCTTGGTCATATGAATTTTTCAATATATGAGGGGTGATCAAAAGGTAATGTCGCATATTTTTTTTCTCTAAAATCGTAACCTGGAAAAACGTAAACATGTACATTCGATAGGACAATTAAACTTTTATTTTTCCACAATCTCCAAGTCGATTGAGGCAACGATTCCAGACGTGGACAAGCTTCTCCATGCCCTGCTGATAAAAGTTCGTCCGTTGAGTTCAAGGAAATGTTGACCAGCCAATGACTTCTTGAACGGTCTGAAGATATGGTAGTTACTGGGAGTGAGGTCAGGCTATATGGAGGATGAAGCAGTGTTTACCAGTTCCATCGCTGCAACAGGTCACTGACCCGTTTCGCTGTGCGGAGACGTGCGTTGTCGTGGTGCAGCACGATTGCCAAGTCAGGCAAGTCAAAGATTCACCAGTTCACGAGTTTGTTTTCTAGTTCATATGTCCTCCATTGCCAAGTCAGGTCTTTTCCTGTGTATGGCCACTCGAAGATTCCTCAATGTGCTTCTGTAGCGTTCAAAATTGACAGTGGTATGCGGTGAAAGAAACTCAAGCAGTATCAGATCACGGCAATCCCAAAAACATGTCGACATGACCTTGCCGGCTGATGGCACAGTTTTGAACTTTTTCGTTGTGGGTGATGAGGTGTGTTTCGAAACCGCCGATTGCATCTTGGTGGTGCCTGTGATAATTCGATCCAAAAAACCCTCCTCCTGTTATCAGGTAAGATCATGAAAATGAGAGTTTGTTTTTTCAAGTTTGCGTAAAGATGGCAATCGCAGCAGAAGGCATTCCGTATTATTGAGTTTGCTAAAACTGAATCTGTTACAAATATTCAACATGAGTTTCATTGCAAGAAACCATGACCTTACCCCCCTGTGAAATTTTTTCTGTAGCCGTATATAAAAGATCAAGTGAGTTTTTCACAACTACTCACTGATTTTTATTTATTTATTTATTTAATCGAGTTTCAAATACGCCCAGCTGGGACCAGTATGGACTGACCGACGAGTTAGGTCCCAGCGGATGCGACAAGTTAACAAAATACAAGTACAAATTAGTTGGTAGTAATATATGAATATCTGTAGACCGTGGATAAACTTAACCAACAACTTAATTAGTAAAATGGCAACAAAGATCACATGACACATAACAGTCGCAAACTGTAATGAAGTTATCTGTAATTTTTTACAATATTTATTTAAATATACAATAATAATGGACTAGAAGAAGTTACAAAAATTGATAATAGTGTCCAACGAGGCCAGTATGAAAAAAACCGACGAGTTAGGCCAAATGGGCACAAAGTAAATAATAAATTAACAAAGTTGTTAGTAAAACAATAAATAAAAACAAAACAAAAATTGCAAAAAAACTTTAACAAACTTAAACAAATCAGATGGGACGTACAATTAAACTATAAAAAAATCAGTTAATCAATCATAGGTATATAAAATAGCTAGTAAATTGTTAAGATAATCATGAGAACCGATAGCTGGAAAGACTAAAAAGTAATCAAAGAGAATGTAATTAAATACAAGGGTCTCATCCACGAGCAAAAATATTTATAAGAAAAATGACAAATTAGGCGTCCCTAAGCAATAACAAAGTATACTAGCAGACAACCTTTGATTTTAGTGGTATATGACAAAAGCAGAAATTGTGTAGTATTTTCCGGAGCTGAGGGTAGGAGGTAAGCTCACGGATTTCCGAAGGTAAAAGAGCCCAGTATTTTAAACCGATGTGTGAAATGCATCGGTTGCGGAAACTCAGAAGGTAAGTAGGAGGTCGTATCTCTTTTGCAATACGTGTACTATAATTATGAATATCAAGATTACGATTAATCCTTATAGGAGTTGATAACAATAGTATAGAGTTGGAGGTTTTATAAATAAAAGAACAGAATGACAGAAAATAAATTGGATATATTGTAAGTATACGTAAGGAAGCGAAATAGTGGGATACTGAAAATGATCGGGGGAGGTGCAAAAGGGTCCGAAGAAACCATTTTTGTAACTTTAGAATTCTAACAAGATTAGTGGAGGAAGTAGAACCCCAAAACATTACACCATAACATAGGCCAGAATGAATCCAAGAATAGTACAATAAAATTAAAATATTAGTAGGAAGATAATGAAGTCGGGAAATAAAGCCCCGTTTTTTATTAAGTTTAGTCAACAGATTATCTATATGGCGTCCCAGGACAAATCAGTTAATAGGGTTAAATCCAAATATGTAAAAATTGTTGTAGTGGAGATAATAGAGAGTCCATAGAATATTGGTGGTGACTGAGGTATATTGCGCTTATTCCGCTGATGAAAACACATTACCTTAGTATTATCAATATTAATAAATAATAAGTTTATACTACACCATTGTCTTAGTTTTTCGAGCGCAATATTAAGAGAAACCAGAATAACTGAAGCCATCCAAACTGTAACACCGAGCATGTTGCAAAGAGTGTGGGAGAGTGTGATTACCCAGTAGATATAGTCACGCTTCTCGTGGCAGTCATATTTAACATTTATGAACTTCTGTTATTCAAAATGAAACTTTATAATGTAGTCTTTGAAGTGATTAATCAGTAAAGGTTGTAAGTTTTTTGGTTTATAAATATGGCCTTTCAATGTTGGAATATTCTTTTGTAATCACCCTGTATTTAAACAGCTGGATTTACCATAAAAAGGGGTTGGGACAAAGGGAAAAAAATTTATAACAGTTTTCAAAGGGGTTGGGGCTAAGGGGAAAATCCTACATATTAAAACGCAAAGCACTTTTTTAAAGAGCAAAATCGGCACTTCTCCACATGTGCATTGATCACTGTTATCATCGTTAATGTTTGTATGTAATTGTTGTTAATTTGATCATCATTGCTATCAAAGTTCTTGGTTTTGACGTCTTTGTGGAAAGGATTGTTTATGATTAGCCAGCATAATGTTTTAAATGAACTGTTTTAAATCTTTTTCTGTGAAACCACACAGTTGTTTGCCGACAAATTTTGGCGAGTTCCATCTAGCGTATATAAAGCAGGATTATATATTAACCGGTTCTACATTACCAAGGTTCAACGTATGTAACTACCAGTTAAAGTAGTGGAAATTTTAAATGTCCTTGATTTAAATCATTTTTCTAATAGCTGTTCAATACAGTGGTCGCCGCTTAATATGGCCATCTCGGGATCATGCTTAAATGGCCACATTAACCAGTGGCAGTTTTAAGCAAGGTTACCAAAAGTACTTATTTTTTTATCCAACAAGTCAAGCATGAGTTTGTACTTACATATAGACAAGTTTGTTTGCTTAAATAATCATTTATACACGTACAGTATCTTGCCAAAATCGTTTATTTAAAATATTATCTACAGGGTGTTGTTAAATTTCATTACCAAAATGATAGGGGTGATGGAATATGAGATTCTAAGCAAAAAAATTAATATTTGTTAAGGGTTTTAGGTTATACAGAAAATTTGAACTGCAAAAGAGACAAAAGTTCTATGCAGCAATTCTTCACGTTGTTCAACAGTCAATTATATAACACAATTATATATACACAGAACATCTGAGTTAATCGTTAGAAATAGGGGAGTCCCTCAGGGTTCTATACTCTCTCCGCTTTTGTTTAATTTGTTTATAAATCCCCTTCCAAACGCACTCTCCGATACTTTTTCAGTCCTTTATGCAGATGATGCAACTTTTTTGTTTTCCAGCCCTAATTTAAACCAGCTACTTTTATATGTTAACAGCACTCTTAATACTTTAAAGCTATGGAACAACTTTAATTCTTTATCTGTTAATATGGAGAAAACCAATGCCATGTTTTTTTACCAACACAATAAACGTAATATTCCCGCTTTACCACCAATCTTATACGATAACAATATCATCACTACGGTGAAATCGTTCAAATACTTGGGACTGTTAATAACTCATAACCTCAATTGGAATTTGCATACTAAAGCGTTAGCCACCAAACTGAATAAGAGACTAGGGCTGATCTCCAGGCTACACTATTTGGCTAGTAATATACTCCTATTGCTTTATTTTACCTTGATACACTCTACCTTATGCTATGGTATAATTTTCTGGGGTTCAACCACCTCTTATAACCTTACAAGACTTTTAAAACTTCAAAAACGATTTTTGAGGGTACTGACTAAAATACCAAAAACCGTTCCTATTTCATACTTATTTCCATCCTTACATATTTTTACAATTTATCAGATTTATCGGTTACAACTAGGTACATTTATTTATAAAATGCTAAATGGGACTCTAAAGGTATCCCCTATTCTTGAAATCAGAACTAATAGTGACAACCACGCGTATTCTACCAGACAAGCTGGGAATATTCGCCTTCCCGTTGAAAAGCTCGAGTATCGTCATAGGAGCGTATCTTATAGTGACTTAAAGATCTGGTTGCAATTACCACTAGAAATTCGTTTACAGCCAACTTACTGTGGTTTCAGAAGGCTGTTAAAGCAATTTATTCTGATGCTAAATAATAATCTCGGTAATTGTTATAGCACCCCTACACATATTTATTTCTATAATAATACTATTTTCAGCCAACATAGTAGTTAAGTGATGTTATCAACTACTGTTTAGTAACGCTATTATCATTATAAATATGTATAACCAAAACAACATAACAAATTTAAATTCATTAATATAATCAATATGGTAATAGTTCTTATGTTTTATGTTTAAAAGTTTGCTACTTAGATTTTTTTGTCTTTATCTTGACTTTTAATTATATGGAGTGCGATGTTCCCAACTCTATATGGCAGAGAAAAATGTATATTTGTTAATCATTTGTGTTGCTATTATATATTTGTTTTTTATGCTTGTCTCACCATCTTTTTGTTTTTTGTTTGTTGTTTTTATTTGTAATAACTATTATCACTACTAACCCCGATTTTTCCTTTCTAGCATACATTTATGTATGTACATTAATTTGTTCAAATGTAGTGCCCACTGGGACTTAACTCGTCGGTCTATGACCATACCAGTCCCAGTAGGGCACATCTCTTATACTTATATTTAACTAACTAACTAACAAATTAAATTAAATTAAATCAAATCAAATTAAATCAAATCAAACAGAGACCGCCCAAAGCTGAACAACTAGAATCCACAGAAAAATCTATGTACAAAAACAACAAGGATAAGAAAAGCAAAGATTGGAAGATAGAAGATAAGAGAAACCAAATAGAAAAGGAAAACCCAATGGGAGCTATATAATATTAAAAAAAAAAAAAAAGAAAGAAAGAAAGACAAGTTGGGATACGTTGAAAATGGAATAAAAGCATAATAGAAATGAGCCACCAATGATAATACATAGTGATTTATTGATAACTGTATAACTGAAATAAAATAAATAATATGTTAAAAAAAACATTTTTTTTATGCTTTTAATTTTCCACAAATAGTGTTTGTGTCAATGCCCCTCCAGCCAAATTGTAGTTAAAAAAAAACGACAATTCTCGTGACCATAAAATACATGTTCACATTGCATTTGAATTGGGTAAGAATACAAATGTTTTTATGTTTTTATTTTATTAGGACCGATAGGTACTTATGTTTTCACAATATGATCCATCTATCCAGAATTTTTGAAGTCTGTTTTCGCCATTCAATAGCTAGGGCAAAATGCCAGTCTGAGATCATGGATGGGCAAAATTGGTCAAAAGTTCACAACTGAGGTGAAGAGGGAACTGAGGTTTTCACAATCGAATATCATGTATAATTAGGGTGACTATATTTCCAAAATTGAAAACCGGGACACCGGAGAAGAGTGACCAGAAGTTGGTATCATGTAACAGGAAATTGATGTCATGTGACCAGAAGCTGGTGTGAGGGAGGACGGGAGCGGAGACCTCCTGAAATGCCATGACCAAGATCAAGCCAGAGACCAAACAGCAATCATAGCAAAGGAAGCATAAGGGCAATCCTCTGCTGAAACCTTTGCATGGTCAACATTCAGTAAAAGATAATCTGAACAGAGCTGTCCAGATATGGATAAGAGGTACTTCAAAAGAATTGGTCCAGAGGGCTTAGAGAAGCTAGCACACAGCTGGAAGAAATGTATTCTTTTAAAGGGAGATTATAATGAAAATGTGGACCTATCAGCTAGGAGTCACCTCTTCATTATCAGTTAGGCGTCACCTCTCTGTACATGTCAGAAAAGTGTAAACCAATATAGTATGCCCGTCGTACACATCATTTATTCTTAAAAAAGAAATGCTTAGATAGTCATTTTCATAAACCGCATTTATAACTGCATAAAATACAGCACAATTTGAAAAATATAAACAGCTGGTTCAGATGGGTCAAACACGTCTCAAGTTTTACCGCTATGCTATCATAACTGTTCTCTATTCAACAATGTCCTTCTGCATGTGGCTGAATGCAAGATCGGATAGAGGTTTGCTGTCATGCAGGATAACAAATATCTTCTTGTCAACTGATGAACGGAACACATTAACCAAATTAAGAACATAATCGAGCACAGTTAACCAAAGCATGTGTCGTTATCAAAGGCATTTTCCTTCTTAATAGCCATTCATTGTTAACCAAGTATAGTAATCCCTTGGTATCAGCAAGGGTTTGATTGCTAAACACCCCTGTGTATACTGAATTAGCAGATAACAGGACCAAAGCCTTATGAGAAAATGGGGTTCACGGAACGTCAATTGCCAGTCGACTCAAAATTAAAGGTCACTTATTTATTTTTATCATGACAGCCTCTTCGTTTTTCTTTATTAGGTGAACAGTGGATTCGTTTACTCCAAATGTTTGTGTGACAATGGTATTACTCTTTCCCTCGGTCAACTTGTCTAGAATTTTCAACTATTTTCAAGCGTTTGAAACGATCTTTCTTGCTAGTTTTGCACGAAGTGATTTGGTACAGTTTTTTTTTTGTTTTTTTTTCAAAGCCATGATAAGGTGTGCCAATGATGCATGTTTTGCAAACAGAAGATTCATAAAATTCCACTATTACTGTTTACTTGCATTGAATACATTTTCCCACATGAACAGAGGGAAATTCCTTAAAAGACAAGAAGCGAAAAGGGGAAGTCTGATAAAAATAGATCAGTACAACCCATTGATACGTGAATTTTGCATCGCATATGAAAAGGGAAGCATGCAAAAATTTGACATAGATATGCAAAACTGCAGATGGCGAGACTATGGATATCAAGCGATTACTGTACATTGTTATCTAGGGCAATCGTTAACCAAGGATACCACTTTATCTTATACAAATTTCAGTTAATGGTCTTGTATATACAAATAAATTATAGGATATATTTTACTGACAAATTCATGTTAGGTATTTTCAAGTTCTTTCAAGCGTCCTTTATGGAAATATTTGCTTATTAAATATCAGCATTTTGACCTTGATACCATATTAATAACCCTTCAGCTGGGAAACAAAACTAAGACTGCAAAGTTTTATAATTATACTGTCCTTAATAAGATTCAAATGAAAAATGTTGACAACTGACATATCTCTCAATTTGAAATAGTTAAATATATACTCATAAATTCAACTATATCAAAGCTAAATGTTTTGAAATACATTTAGGGATATATATGAAGCTTCATCTGTAATCAAAAAAGTGATGAAAAAAATTGTTTTTTCATAATTTTTATCACTAATATCAGGGTTCGTGCTAAGAAAAAATATATACGAGTTAATTTGACTCCCAAGTCTGAAAACTGAGAGTCAAATTTCAGAATATGCGAGTCAAAATTTAGATTCTTTTTAACTTCCATATTTTTACATGCATCCACAATCTCTATAGTTACTGTTATAGTTAATTAGATATTTAAACAAGACTGCATGTGACAAAATGAAGTGAGATTAAAGTGTGGTGAGAAAGATATGAGCCGATGCTATTCAAAATTTAACAAGTCAATTTTGACTCGCAGGGGCCCCGAGGCCTGTACCAGTCTCCTTGTATATTTTCTATAATTTTTAAGTAATGCACTGTAAAAATACAAAACTTCAAGTTCTTAGGCCTTTTTATTATTCAAATGTTAAAGCTTATTTGTGATTTGGGCTTCAGGGCCCCTGTCGAGACCCAAGAGCCTTATACCAGTTTTTAGTATATATTAACTAAATTTTGAGGTAATTTTCTATAAGTAAACAAAATTTCAGATTTCTAGACCTTTTCGTTTAAAAGTAGTAGCTTTGCTTGTGTTAGGGGCCTGTGGGGCTCTGCTGGGGCCTCTATTACTTTTTTTTGTATATTTGCAATATTTTTTTAGTACCACACTATGAATACGTATACAAAATTTCAAGTTCCTAGGCCTTTCCGTTCAAATGTTATAGCTTCAATTGTATTTGGTGCCTCAAGGTTCCTGGTGGGGTTCTAGAGGCTTATATCAGTTTCCTTCTATAGTGGCTAAAGCTATACAAAATTTCAGGTTTCTAGACCTTTCCGTTCAAAAGTTATAACTTGATTTGTATTTGAGGCCCCAGGGTCTTCTGGCGGACCCCATAGGCCTACATCACATTTCGTGTATATTTGCTATATATTTTTAGTACCACACAATAATATATACAAAATTTCAAGTTCCTAGGTCGTTCCATTCAAATGTTATAGCCTCAATTGTATTTGGGGCCTCGGGACCTCCGGCGGGGCCCTAGAGGCTTATATTACTTTTCTTGTATATTGGTTTTATTTTTGTAGAACCGCACTACAAATTTACGAAATTTCAGGATTTTTGTTTAAAAGATAAAAACAGAACCATGAAATTCATACAAGTGGACCCTGAAGGGCCCCGGGCTAACCAACAGGATTCGCTATATTTTTTCCCTCCGTCCTCTGTATAGGGCCTACGTGTGTAGAAAATTTCAAGCCTCTAGGTCAATCCTTTCAAAAGTTATGGCATCAAAATGTTACGAGCAGTAGCGGGAGGATTCGCTATAGTTTAAAAAGAGTTCTTTAAATTCTGACGTCAAACAGTCACAAATTGCTCAAATGCAATCAAAACTCCATAGACATGAAAGGAAGTCAGTTGGGGAAACCACAAAAAAACATGGTTTGGTCCACCCTAGAGGATTCACTATATTTTCCGCTCCGTCTCTGCATAGGCCTACGTGTGTAGAAAATTTCAACCTCTGTGTCATTCCTTTAAAAAGTTATGGCGTGTGACATACATGTTACCTACATCTGTACCGTCGTTAATAAGGTTTTAGATGATGCTAAAACCTTAAAAATATGAGTCTTTGGCTGAGATACAAATAACACTAAACATAGGCTGTGTTCTGAACATATCCAAGAGTCAAGTTGATGATGCATATCAATGTTGTCAAATGTATCAAGAATCCTTATAAATTCAGTTTAACAAATATGTTATGCAATAATTTGTTTCAGTTGGATACTATGTTTGTTTATTAACACAGCCATATGGATATCCTGAAATTTTATTTTTTATCTTCTTTTCTGGCAAGGATTACTTTGATAGTAGAATTAAAGTACTGACTAGTGCTAGCAGTTTCGTGATATAATAAAAAATATAAGTGCAGCATAAGATTAAGCAATATCATTAATTATGCAGTGTATGCTTAAGGGTGCTCCTATAGAAAAAGCGATTTCTTTTCTGCACAATATATTTTTCACTGTATTGTTTAACTTTTCACAGTAGATTAGAAAATATGATGGATCTAATGAATATAATTTTCTATTTGATATAATTACATGTAATAGTTTAATTAATATACTTAAATCACCAATTGAATCAGAAAACGAGAGCTGATAAATAAAGTTAATTTTTAAATTCTAATGCCTTAAAAACAGGAGAGGAGAAAAGTAAATTTCCAAGCTTCTTTTTTAAACCACTTGTGAAAAGATTAATTTTTATATTAGTAAGAGTATTTTTTTGAAAGAAAATGTGCTTCTAAAAGAATTAAACTTCCTACCAATAATTTAAATTTAAAAATTCAATAATTTCTAAAAATAAAAACATTATCTTTCTCTAACAATACAGAGGGATAAAAAAATGGGATTTGTTTAAAACAACTGGATGAAACCCATATTTTTTAATAATATCGTTAGAATCCTTAAACTAATTGTATTTAGGAACCTAACATTATCGGAAGATAGCGAATTATCAAAACTACAATTATAATTAATATACTTCCTCGTTCATAATGTTCTTAAGTATACCAAGCACTCTTCAGCTTCAAATTAATCCATTTTGTATTCTATCAATTTCTTAAACTCGCAAGTAATAAGATTAAATCTGTGCTGACTAATAAGAGCGCGAGTCTTCTGAACGTAAATAGAAAACTGAGCATGAGACTTTAAAATTTAAAAATAAAATTATAAACATGCTTATATTTATGCTTATATTAGTTTCCGAGAGTGATTGCTGAGATAATCAATTTTAGATTAAAATTCATTATCAATATTTTGTGTGTTAATTGAGTAAATTAAATATGACACGATTCTTGCCTCCCCCATTTTAAAACGAATTAATTATTCAGTTTTGTGTATTTTTGTAGTGAATAATAAGGGAAAAGAGGTGGGAACGTGCAATTTGAAAGGTGCAATTAATGAAGTGCATTTTACGAGTCCGAACACATGGAGAACGTCAACTGGACGTAGTGGAACTCGTAAGTTTTAACAAGAATTCTACAAATAACAGAAATCGATCGAATGCTTATCTCTTTCTCTTTTTCATTCCGGAAGGAGGAACAATATTTATTTAAACAACCTTCATTTAAAAAATTTCGGGCATTCTTCCACGTTAGCGTACAATTTAGAATTGAAGGGTGGAAAGGAATCGCAATTTGTTTCCCTTATTTGAAATAAAGTTGATCTTAATGATTCACTGATGATGAAGATGAGCTATTTAAGGTGGCATTCAGTTCTCGCTTCGCAAAACAATCTTTGTGTGATCAAACGATGAGCCAAAAAAGTACTCAAAAAAAGTATTCCCTGCTTAGATCATAAAGTAGGGCATTTCGAAAAATAAGAGGGAGAGGGAAGCGACACAGATAAAACTACCATATTAAATCTCGATGCATTTTTATTTTTTTTCCAATCTTTGGTTACTTACTTTGTTGGCATATTAAATAATCCACAGACGGAGCAGGCAGCAGTATGTCCGAGTGTGGTAGTCATTGCCCTCCTCCGTTTCCACTAGTATTCTCACGGTCCAAGGAAATAAACAAGGAGCTGCCCTTCCTCGATGGCTCACCCAGATAGTTGTTAAAGAATCCTCTTATCCATCTTCTCAATCTGAACTCCACCACCATCCAGTCCCCACACAACTGAATGACGAAACAGGTACGTGGTCATGATTGGTCAACAGCCATAACTTGTTTCGCCATCTTTTGAGAACTTCGCATTCTACTTTTCATAGTGATTCAGCGTGATGTCACCCTTTCCCCTCATCACCTGAATGCAAATTGATACAAGGTGTGCATAATTTATAAGACGAAGAATAAATTATATTCTTAATAAATAAGGGGTTTATATTAACCGTAGAGGAGGAATATAAAATAGTATTTGTGTATAAAATTGATAATCATATATTATTATAAGGAAGGTATGTATTTATTATTAGGAAAAGCGAATGGGGGAGGGGCCCTTATCCGAAATAGATTCTCTCACCGAAGTTCACTTTATCTGTTGCTTCCCTAAACATTCAAAACTAGTCGACTAATTGGTCATATTCTGAATGACTAAGCCTCAAACAAATTTTTACCAAAAATAAATAAAATAAATAAATAAATAAATAAACAAATATAAATAAATAAATAATATCAAGAGCTCATTAGGGCCCTTATGAGCTCTTGATAATATATCCTGAATTTGTATTAAATTTACTCTTCATTTTATTCTGAATCATACTTACCTTCTTATGAAGAACGAATGATTGTAATCTAAAGAAAACGATTTCAGGATAAAAACAAATTTATGCTTTGGGAAAATTTGATTTATGTTTTATTGTAATCATACGGCTCGGCGGAGGACTAATTTATTTAATGTTATTTTATGCCTAAAAACTCTGTTGATAGTATGTTTTGGGAAAATTTTTATTTTTCTTTAAAAATTGTTGTTTTTTTATTTTGTAGTAATAAAACGGCACTTCGCTGTTTGTATTGTTGTGGCTTGTTTCACGATCGCTGTTGTAACGATGCGTTGCAACAGTGATCGCGTTACCGAAACGGACATTGTTTTGTTGGAGTTGTTTTTGTTTTTTTTTAATGAGAAAACAGTGCAGTTTAAAAAATGATTGTTGTCGTTGTTCTTGGTTACAGAGGAATCGTAGCCTACGTGAAAGACAGGCCCTGGCCAATAACAAGCCCTAAATTTGGCCGCTTGATGATGATGTAACAATGTATACAGTTTCTGTGCGCAGGCCTTCTGTCTAGGTGGTGTTGCCCTGGCGCGGAAAAGTCACCTGACCATCTTAGTTCGAATAACAATGTAACCTACATTGTTTCCAACAAACGAAAAATTGCTGATTATTAAAATCCAAGATGGAAACAATGAAGGTTATCTTATCTTATCTTATCTGGTACAGAGGGTAGATTATCGCAAGCGATAATCTGCGGCACCTACTCCTACGAGGGAGTTTTGCGCCATCCCATTAATAACGACTGCTACGAGATGACAGTAGCAGTCGGGACCGACGGCTTAACGTGCCCTCCGAAGCACGGGGGGTTTCATGATGGAAGAGCTGCTGGGGATAAACGAACCGGAGGCTGTCACCAACTGCTGGAACACCAGCTATGGTCAATCGGCAAATGGGTCAGACCAAAGTCCCCCAACAGCCGCGCCCCAAATAGCTGCCCCGCCAGCAGTGGCCCTCAAGCCCAGGCCGTCACCCAACCAGCAGCTGGCCGCGCCTGAAGTTGCTGAACTCCATCGATTGGCAAGCCAACCGACGAGACAACCAGGCCACGGCCACCCCCAACAATGAAGGTTACATTGTTATTCGGACTAAGATGATCAGGTGACTTTTCCGCGCCAGGGTCTGTCTTTCTCGTGGGCTACGCAGAGGAATTCGGGTTGTTGATGCCAAAAATGTGTGATGTTGATGTGTCGGAGCGAAGGCTCGCTCGAATGTTAAAAAAAAAGAACATCAAGTGAAGAATGCGATCATCAATTGCTTATACTTGAGATGGCGTTTCGCGTTTGATGTTCAACGTTGTTTTCCTCTGGAACCATGGTGTGTTCCTGTTTTGAATTTATTTATTTATTTTTCTTTTTCCTCAAACTTCATCGGACTAACGTTCTTCACCAGTGATGTCGTAATCGAACGTCGCCATTGCTTGGCCGCTGAAAACCTGGATGGACGGTAAAGTTTAGTGTTACGAATAGAAGATTGCAGCCGGTGAGTTTTTGGAACTTTTCCTGTATTTTTAACTGGGCACAACGTGGAAGATAGAATCCTTGGCATTTGGTGGCTTTCTGGAACATCGTACCTGAGTTTCTTTCTGGGACGTTCTGGGTCACTGTTACAGAAGTTTTTTGAGCGCATGTTAGGGCGCCCTTATGCAGTCGAACTGAATTGTTGTGTTATTGAGCCAGTATATTTGTCCCCTAGCGAAGAACCGATGTACATTTTTGTTCATAGATGTTAAGTATTATCGGGTGTTGGATTAAGTTTTTATAGAGAGGGATGTGTACGTTCCCAGGGGGTGGAATATTTGTCCGCTAGTTAAGTGAGCTTATAGATCGTCTCGACAGTGGTTGAATCCCTGTGCTCCTTGCTAGCTGATGTCCATGCTAGCACGCAGGTGAGTTGGTGAATTGCAGCGCACACCGTGACTGATGGTTGTCACCCAAGAGGGTTTCAGTGGTTCCCCCTCGCATATGTAGTGTATAATAAGAGTTTTGTTTATGCTTTTGGTTTGATAATTAGTAAGTAGTTATAGTGGATACTAGAGGGGCCCCTCACCTTGAAAGGCAGCACTATCATTTTTGAATGTGAGCGTTACCTGGATTCTGGCTTAGTTGTGGTCTATGTATTTTAAGCTTAGCCAAGAAAATAAGTCTTAAAAGTGTGTTGTGCTTATTATGTTGTTGGTTCTTGTCCCTTACACCACACCTCTAGACACTCCCGAACTATGGCGAGCCCGCCCCTCACGATTATTGTCCGTATCTAGTTTGATAATTTATTATCTAGAAGGGAGTACGTCACATTTGGCATCTTCCGGGTGCTAATGTAAAGGGGGGGGGGGGGTCACAATTTAAAGCCGTGGCTACTATTATCGCAGTAAACGCCCGAAAACCTCATCATCAAGTATGTTTGCAATTACGGTTGCTTACTTAGATCTCTTATGATGTATAAACCAGATATATCATGCATTGTCTTTTATTCTTGTGTGGTTTGATCATTTTATTGTATGTTTTCACGATTAGAAAATGCGGATTTTATTACTCTTGTCATATGATGACAGAACATTCTATTTTTTTAATTACCATAATCTAAAATGTTTCAACTTACTTACTTACTTACTTTTCAAAACCAGCTTATCCGTTAGGGTCGCGGGGGCAGCGGCCCTATGGAGGATCTCCAGAGATCGCGATCTTCCGCCATCAGGCGCATGTCCTCCCTGGTAATATCCAAGCGACTCGAACCCCGATTCTCCATGTAGTCTAGCCACCTGGTTCTAAGCCGACCCCTTGGTCTCTTACCTACCGGCTTGGAAAATAACAACTTCCTAGGAAGACCAGTTTGCAGCATCCATATCACGTGGCCATACCAGCGCAACTGAGATCTCTCAATGCGGAGAAGTAGCGACTCAACACCTAAAGACTCCCTTATTGTGCTGCTGTGCACTCTATCTAGTAGGGTAACACCTACCACACCTCTCAGAAATCTAATTTCGGCCGCTTGTACCCGCGATCGCACTCTTTCGGTCATTATCCAAGCCTCATGACCATACGTGAGAATGGGGACAAAGACAGATTTGAAGACGGAGAGCTTGGCTTTGTTACCCAGCTCGCGTTTCGTTACCACGGATCGCCACAGTTCACGTCTGACACAGCTTGCTGCACCAATCCGAGCATCCAATTCATTCTCCTGCCGTCCATCACTCGTGAATGCAATCCCAAGATACTTGAATTTCTCCACCTGTCTCAATGAGGCTCCCCTAACATGGAGAGTGCACTGAGCAGGCTGTCTTGAAAGGACCAGACCCTCAGTTTTAGCCATACTGATCTTCATCCCAGCTTCTTCACATTTGGCTGCAAACCGGTCTAGTGCATGCTGAAGGTTCGTGCGAGAAGACCCAAGGAGGACAAGGTCGTCAGCAAAGAGCAACCTCTCCACCAGGCAGTCGCCCACATAAACACGCTCATCGCCTCGGCTGCCCCTGTCTATCCAGTCCATAAAGATAATGAACAAGAGTGGCGACAGTACACACCCTTGGCGGAGTCCAACACCCACAGTGAACGGTCTTGACTTAATGCCATTTATCCGGATACACATCTCAGAGCTTTCGTACAGAGACATGATAGCAACCAGTAATAGCCCATCCACTCCATACTCTTGCAACACTTGCCAGAGCTTCTCCCGAGGAACTCTGTCATATGCTTTTTCGAGGTCCACAAAGCAAGCATAGACCTCTTTTGCATATTCCCTGGATTTCTCAAAGATTTGCCTTAGAGCAAAGATGTGATCCATCGTGCTTCGGCCAGTTCGGAAATCACACTGCTCCCCCGACAGTTTGGAGTCGACTATTTCCCGACTTCTTTTCTCCAGACACTTAGCGCACACTTTCCCAAGAATGCTGAGCAAAGAGATGCCTCGATAGTTGTTGCAATCTCTCTGATCTCCCTTTTTGAAGATAGGGATCACAATTACTGTCCGCCATTGCTTAGGGGCCTGTCCAGATATCCAAGCAACCTGACACACTCGAGTCAGCCACAGGATACCATCCTCATTTAAGGCCTTTAACATCTCGGATCGGATTTCATCATCACCTGCAGCTTTGCCAGTCTTCAGGGACTTAATTGCCCATCTGACTTCTGTTTCAGTGATAATACCGTGACTATTCTCCGCTCCAAGGTGCACCTCATGTGCCTCAGTTGTTGCTGTCACCGGATTAAGAAGTGATGAAAAGTATTCCTTCCACTTATGCAATATGCTCTCCTCCGTTTTCAGAAGCCTCCCATCTGAACTCTTAATAGTTTGTGATGAAAGAGATTTCTTTCCACGGAACCATACTCTGTTTGCCGAACCATACTCTGCCTCCAATTTCTCCCCGAACTTCTCCCAGGCCTTGGCTTTAGCTGTTGATACTGTCTTTGCTGCTGCTTTTCGCGTCTCAGTGTACCGCACTAGACTCGAAATTGACTTATTTGCAAGTCATAGCAAATAGGCTTCCTTCTTTGCCTTGACAGCTTCTTGGACTTCACCATTCCACCATGCGGTCCTTTTCTCACCGCCCTGCGCCACACTCAGCCGCTTACGACCACAGCACAGTGCAGCTGAAGTAATCACAGCAGTTTTAAACAACTGCCACTCCTCTTCAGCAGTACCACGATCACTGGGTAGTTCTTTGAAATTTGAAGATATGTTATCTGCAAAGGTCTTCCTCACAGCTCTATTCTCCAATGCCTCCCATTTGATGCGCCAAGTTTGTCTGAACCTAGTATTTCGCTTGGTTGGCATGGATTCAGAGAACCGCAAAGTGCAGACAACAAGGTGGTGATCAGTTGATAGTTCTGCTCCTCTTCTCACACGAGTATCCAACAGTGATCGAAATAAGTCGGCTGAAACGATTACAAAATCAATCAGTGACGTCTGGTCCATTGCATCCCTGTACCAGGTATACTTATGGACATCCGTGTGCTGGAAGAAGGTGTTTATGATGGAAAGTCCATTGTTGCAACAGAGATCCAACAAGCACCTCCCATTCGCATTTAAAT
Source organism: Rhysida immarginata (assembly GCA_023313115.1). Classification (NCBI taxonomy): domain Eukaryota; kingdom Metazoa; phylum Arthropoda; class Chilopoda; order Scolopendromorpha; family Scolopendridae; genus Rhysida; species Rhysida immarginata. The sequence goes on from JAHWFO010003482.1 coordinate 498,435, forward strand.
CGGGGTCACCGTTCCTCCCAATCACGCCTTTCCACGTTTGGTCATCAGCCCCTACGTGTGCATTGAAGTCACCCACCAGGATGACAGAATCTGCACTCCGTCTCCTGCTAAGAGCAGCATCAACTTCATCTAGAAAAAGTGGGTACTCTGTGACTGCATTCGGAGCATATGCAACGAATAGACAGAGACCGTTTCCCTATCTGAAACCTCAGGAGACACAGTCTTCCACCTAAGGGGGTCCAATCTGCAACGTAATCTGCCAGCCGCGGACTTCTGAGTATCCCACTCCCGCCTGGGCAGTCATGTTGGGGCCAATGCCAGAGTAGAAAAGCTTCCACCCTCCTTCTAAGTCCAGAGTTCCAGAACCCGGACGTTTCGTAGAGGTAATACCTATGATATCCAGTCGATAGTGTTTGGCCTCCTCCACTAACTCTGATTCCTTTCCTGTCATGGAGAATACGTTTCAAGTGCCGATTGACAGCACCCGATCCCGTTGTCGCTTTACCCGTTTCTCGTCCTGGGTAAAGGCATGTGCTGCCCCCGACCGTTTCCCCAAGCGCATAGCGAGTGCACTGGTGGGGCTTCTCGAAGGCATTGTTCCGAGATAACAGCCGGGAGACTGTCGACTATTTTTCGAATGAGAGCCTCTGCCTAACTCCCGAACGCGGGTGACTTTAACCTGCGCCACACCCGATGCAGTATGAATTCTCTCATTCGTCGACATCATGAGATATATGTTTGTTTGGATACTCTTCGTCTCACTTCTCACTTCTATGACCATTCTGGTAAGGGTGACCCTAAAGTAGCAGTGCTACAACCAGCATAGCTCACAGAATCCCTGAAGCACCCAAACCCCTGACCCACGGTAAGGGGGCATCCACTCAGGGGAAAATGTTTCAAAGTAAAGCTAACCGGTTTCTTATTCACATAGAAAACGCAAATGATACTGATGATAATAATAATAATAATAATAATAATAACCCACCCAGGATCTGCAACCTTGTTGTAGTAGGTGGACTTGTGTGTCTTTATGATCCTAAAAGCGATACCGGCGGGAGAGTAATCTCCTTGTAGGGTCACCCAAGTCGGTAAGGTCAAAGGACAAAGACCGGACTAATAGCAGATCACACCCATTCTGAATGGAGACCCATAGTCAGTATAGCCTCGGAAAACAACCACTACCTGAGGATCGTCAGGGCACTTCTGCAGCCATCGCTGGAAGTGACAGCATGCGAGCTGATGGCGATAGGATGCTGACCAGGCGGGCACTTGTCGGGATACCCGAAAACACTACAGCCGACTCTCCCATTGATGAGGTGTTATTTCCAGCTGCTGATCGTACTTGCCAAAATACTTTTGGCACCACTAAAAAAGGTAAATGATGAAAATGTAGAAAATGAACCGATGAATTAAACCAATCTTTGCTGCATTGCTATCTAACAATAACAAAACTAGAGACTGAACGTACGGGATATGGACAAATGTTGCATCATGATTTTCTACTACAGTAGAACGCCGATTATCCGAATACCGTTTATCCAGACGAGTCGCTGGGTGGTGACACCGTTGGATTAAGCAGGGGTCCCACGGTTAGTACATTTGTTCTAGATTCAGTATATTTCGGCCAGCGTGTGTATGTCAGTGATGATTTAGTGACGATTTATATATTGGTACTGCAGTTTCTTTAATGATGTCTTAAGTTTTGCGAAATTATATGACAAATAAATTTTTTTTATTGTGAAATCGTCATTTTTTCTTATGCGATCGATTATTCGGATTTTCGATTTTCGGGACAGCCAATGATCATTATTAGTCCGGATAATCGGGGTTCTACTGTATTACATCCCACATTACAAAATGTTACTGAACAAAATCTATCTGATCAAATTCGTGCCATCTACAGACGGAAACTTGTTCCACAGACCATTATAAACCAAATAATAGTGGAAATCAGAGGAAGAATTAATACCATTGAATTTGTTGAATCCCAGAACAGAGCTTGCTCCTACACCGAAGGATACTAACATTAGAATTCCTCCAGAGAGCAATCAGATACATAATATGACCCAGATAACCAATACCCAAGATGAAACATTGAAACTGGAATTAGAGGAAATGTTAGTAAAATATGGAGATCTTCACCCAAACTCCAGACCACCGCTTCTTAAAATGCACACCTCAAAAAAGTTGTCTCAGATGGTAGATACAGGGTTAAAATTAATTCCACTGCCAAACTTGGAGAGGTAGTAGGGATAGTCGAAACAAACAACTTTTCTTTATACCAGTTTTGCGAGAAAAATTTATTTACCAACTCAGCACAGTTACAGCAGAACTCCAAGACATGTGAGAACAGGACTTGTGGAAGAGGAGATACTGCAACGGTTTGCAGAGGTTCCCTCAACAAGCACCCGTGCAGTTGCACATGCTGTGAGGACAGTCAAACAATTGTCTGGAACGTCATCCATAACACGAACAGACTGTGCAGGCTTTGCGACCCAACAACTACCGACTACTTTTCCGACTGGTATCTTCGGAATGTTGCTGTCAATCCCGCATTTGGTGAACTTGTTTTGTTTTCTGATAAACCACAGTTCACCAAGGATGGTCTCTTAAATTGCCACAACCGCTATGTGTGGAACGACACAAACCCTTTGAATAACTGCTGTAACTGTTCTATGTTGGTTAAAATAAATTTTCCTCACAAAAATGGTATAAAGAAAGTTGTTTGTTTCGACTACCCCTATTACCTCTCCAAGTTTGGCAGTGGAATTAATTTTCACCCTGTATTATAAATACTGTCATTTTCTCAACTCATATAACTGACAAAGACAATATTGAAGACATACAATCGTATATCTATGCCTCTGCTGCCAGTATAGCAGAAATATTAGGTTTAAACCGAGAAAAGCCGTAATGATAAAAACGTTTAACAAGGAATTCACCCATGGGAGAGACGACTAATGCAGAAGATAAATCAATTACGTGCTGATATCGGAAAACTCTCTTCTGCCTCTCGTATATGTAAAACGTAAATTACGAGAGATTCAATCTATCCGCCATAAATTTATACCAAGTGAATTTAGAATTCATACCCTACATGGCAGCCAAAATGCAAGTGATATTCAAAAATTTGACACTTTGAAACAGAAATTGTCAAGTAATGTCGCAAGACTGAGACGTTATAAGAAAAGCAACAAACGCAAAGCAGACGACCAACAATTCCGAACTAACCAAAGGAAATTTTACGCACGATTAATAGACAAAGGTAGGACACCTGAGACTACATTAACAGAATTGTATCACTCTCCATTGTAAGTGCTCTGAAGATGAACGGCTGGTACCGTTCGATAACGTTAAGTGTTATGTTTTAATCATGAACATTCGTTTTTTCTTCTTTTTGGACTATATATTGGCTGGTTATCCAAATTTTGGACTATTTTTGGACATTCATACGTTCATCAAAATTTCACCTTAAATTTCGAGTTTCAAAATAGATGCCTTCAAAATTTATCTCCAAGTTCGTCTTCATCAACTTTTCATCTTATTTTATTGTGAAAAAATTATCCAAGCACCTACATACCTCCGCTCTGTTTTTCATGCTCCATGATTACTTTTACATATTGTAATTAACTAATTAGCCTCAGCACATGTAAGAATTCTTTATTTTGTATAATTACGGTGTTTTACATTGTACATGTTTTTGGTATACTGAGAATCATCATTTTTTCAAAAACTTTTAATATTTTAATCTGAAGTTTTACATTTTTATGAGGGGAGGGTTTTTTTTTAGAATTTTTTAAAAATAAATATGTTCATTATTATTATTTTTTATGTTAATTTGCTTTCTATTGGGTTTTACCGCATTTACTCTCGCGGATTTAAAGGAAAAAACATTATTTGATTAAGAATTGGATGCCAGAAATTATTGGACACAGATCTGGTAGAGAGATCCACCTATAACACGCCAACCTGGCTCAGTGAAATCCTTTACTCAGGAGAGGCCATGATTTATGATTATGTCACAGAAGCCGATGTCTGCTTTGTAACAGCAAAAGCTAACAATTGGAGAGCTCCAGGGCCAGATAAAATCCACAATTATTGGTGAAAAAAGCTCTCAGCTGTCCATTCGCAACTTGCAAGAATCTTTTCTGCCCTGATTCAAGATCCTGACATTATTCCATCCCACTTGATGTAGGGCGTCACATATCTCATCCCTAAAAGTCAAGATAATTCCAACCAGGCAAACTACCGCCCCATTACTTGTCTTTGAACTATCTATAAGATTCTAACAGCTTGCATAAGTAGGAAGATTTAAGACCATGTCTACAATAACAAGATCATGACAGAATAGCAAAAAGGTTGTACACATCATGCCCAAGATTGTAAGGAACAACTGATTATTGACTCAGTTATCCGTGAACAAACTTTTCAGCAAAAACGCATCGTATATGTTGCTTATATTGATTACTAGGTAATATGCCCGGCGTTGCTCGGTCTTTTTGATGAAATTTTTATGGCGTTTCCTTGGCGCCATCTCTTGAGTAAACAAACAAACATAAACCAAGATATATTATTTTTTTACCCCCTCCCGCCCTTTGAGGACATGTAAAATTTACTCTGAACCTAATGAACATATGGTGCGAACATGAACTCAATCGGATAAGTAGTTCAAAAGTTTTTAGAACATTTACAGACGCACCCTGAACCTGAATTTTTATATATAAAGATTATCACGTATTTATGCAGTGGAAGGTATCAATAATTGACACAGAAAGTGAGGGGGATGAATATTTAATATAACCCATTAAAGTTCCATACAATAAAATGTCATAGTCAAAATTATTTTAGGCTGCAATAATTTATAATGTCCACAACTTGCGGATTGCTTAACTAATTATGAAAATCATAAACTGTGCTTGTTTAAATTATATTATGCACAACAATAATATTCAGATTTAAGTTAAAGAAAAATGTATGCACTTAACTCTTTTAAACCATCAGAGGTAATGGGGAAAGTAATTTTAAAGTCACTACAGTTTACTGACGATTAGCGGTTCATTAAAATAGAAGCCTGCCCAACGTTGCTAGAAAATTTTACAAACAGTTAGTTGCTGAGAAAAAAGTTTCAAAGTCACTTACAGGATTCTTTCATGAAGAATATGATGAAGCAAAGATGAGCATTCCTGGTGATATGGTGGAATAACGCCGAAAGAAGTTCAAAAAAAAAATATCAATAACGAAATATGACGTGGGCAAACTTTCGCACCCTCAATAAGCAATTCAGTGCAACCATCCCAGTGAGAACTTTAGATATAACTTAGAAGAATTCAACAAAACTACCGAGGCTAGATTCCAGGTAAGCATGAAGACTGCATGGAAAAATTCCCATGATGCGTGAGCAAGGGCTAGGTCCAATATCCTGAGTGCTCGGTGGAAGTTTTCGAATTCTGAGGCAGCGAGATTGAAAACGGATAATTGTGCTTCAATAACATTTAAAAGCAACGGGCGTTGAATTCTCCTTACCGCTAAGGCTTCACTGGTTTCCTTGGAATTTACAATGTTCATTAATACTGGAATTGGCATATCGCTACCTGCTTAATTCATTCCAGAAGCGGTGTCCCTCGTTATGCTCTCAAAATTTATTAGCCGCTATTCTGATGAGGAGCATTTTTCCTCCATCCTTTTAGTGTGAAAACTTGCAACGTTTTTTTCTTTACAAACTTCCAATTTTTCATCTGACGTAACTTTTCTCGTCATCCTCTTTTCCAATCTCTCATTCGCTCTCCTTTGAAAACACGAGGATGAAGTTGCAGCTAATGACGAATAAAAACATCGTGCTCAGCTCCTCTTCGGTAATTGTCGTCGAGAGGAGGATGACGTTGCCGGCGATGACGTCGCAACAACCGAACATTCCTGACTCCTCCTCGGTAATTGTCGTGACAATTATCAAAAAGCATTTGATTTGGTGCCACATTCCTGGCTTATTCACATTCTCATCCTCTACAAAGTCCACCCAAATATCGTCAACTTTCTCCAGAAATTCATGAAACATTGGAAGACAATCATCCGACTTAACAGATAATTGCATGAGAAATATCCACATCAGTCGCGGGATGCACTTAGTATTTTATAGTTTAGAATTGCACTCAACTCTTTAAATACTTTGTAAAACACAACATCCTATGGGTTTAAAATCAAGACTGGCCGTTTAACACATTTCACCCTTTCATATTTATTTTACATGGATGATCTCAAATTATATGCTGCCACTGAAAGACGGCTGAAATATATGCTTGAAATTGTAAAGCAGTCAGCGATGATATGTGTATGACACTAGGATACAGTAAATGCAACACACTTCATATATATATAAAGGAAGAATCATGAGAGACATTGCCAGATTGCACTCTGACATTCTACCCATGACTAATGAGGATACATACCGCTCTCTTGGCATAAAACAGTCGACGAGAATTTCTCATAGCGAGATTAAAACAGATCTTGTTTGTCATTTTGAAGACAGATTGTACCACATCCTGAGAAAAGGACTGAACGGTCTTAACACAGTTAAGGCCATCAACATATTTGCTATACCCGTTATATCCTATTCCTTCAGAATACTAAAATGGGCCAACACAGACCTTAACATTCTACAACGCAAAATTAAAACAACTCTAACACATTACAATAGTCACCATACTATCTCTATAGTGCGTTTCAGAGCAACTTGACTGTGTTAGAACAGTTACGGGACCGAATAACATGCAGTTGATCCAATATCAATGCGCGGTTATGGCTGCCTCTGAGGATGGCTTCCTTGCAAAGATGTAACTCTCACCAATCACAACAACTTACGCCGCACTACTTTTCTATGCGAAGTCACATCAGGGCGTGAAAAGGTTGCGTAACTGTTCCAATACAGTCAAGTTGCTCTGAAACGCACTATAGTATTGAACGCATGGCCCTACTAAAGAAAGAAGGGGGTCGAGGACTGACAGACTTACAGATACTCTATAATAGACAGACTCATCATCTTTGTGAATATTTCTACAAGCGTGCAGACTCGCCTCTCCATCTTGCTATTGTAAAAGCAGACGTTGGATACACCCCACTCCACTTGGTTGATACGTGTCTGCCAATCTCAATAATGACAACTGAGCAGCTGAAGGAGCGCTGGGCATCGAAACCCATCCACGGGAAACACCATCGTGAAGTATCTATTCCTACTGTTGATCATCGTGAATTGAACACATGGCTTCACCAGGGTATCCTCTTCAGGGAAACCGAAGCGTTTATGGTAGCCATTCAGGATGGTGTCATTGCTACCAGAAATTACCAGCAACATGTTATGAAACCACCTGATATCATTGATAAATGCCGACGATGTCGCACTAAAGGCAAGACAATAGACCACATCGTTGGTAACAGAAGAATATTTGCCATGACATAAAAATATTGCCCAAATTATTCATCAACACCTAGCTAATCAACATAAATTAATAGCAGATTCGGTACCCTATTATAACTACACCCCTCAAACTGTTCCTGAAAATAAAGGACACAAATTACTAATGGACCGATCCGTGATCACCGTCAGAGAAACCCCAGCGAACTGCCCGGACATCATATTATGGAATCGTAAGGCTCATCACACAAATACCAAGCATTAGCAGAAGAACTTAAACACTTTTGGGCCCTTAAAACAGTGAGAATATTTCCCGTGATTATCTTTTGTCACGTATCAAAATGTGAACAGATAGAGACCGGGTAAAAGAAATCAAACTTCTTTTATTCGAGCAAAAGATACACTGTGGAGGCTGAGTAATAAATTAAATTAAAGAAATACGTAAATAAATCTGGACAACAGTTTCTTGTTGACACTTCGAGGAAGGGGATAAACTTTCGAAGATGAAGAATAATACCTCGAATACAAATATACTGGGCTGAACGTCTCAATTTACTTAATCGAAGCCAATCGTTTCGAGATTACTTTCTCTGAAGTATCACCAGCCGTGTTAAAAGAAGAGGACACAAAAAAACTTATAGATAAATTGGGCACACTACGCTGATTCAGACACCACACAATTTATCAAGATTAAATACTAACATAAGACGTGTGAAGAAGCACTTTTGCACAAATATAAAGCTGTTTCCTTTAGAAGTTCGAAGCACTGATAACACAAAACTAAGGGCTTAAAAAACACTTTAATTCAAAAGCCCGAAAAGAATTTTAGTAATATTGTATTCACTTAGCATCAACACACATAACCGAAGCACTAGCCAATACACGGCGAGAACTTTTAATACAATTACTGATGCTATAACCCAAGATACTACAAAAATTTTACGTAGCACCAATAAACACACTGAAGCAATAGCAGAAACGCAATTAGCTGCACAAGAATAGCATAACTTGATAACGAAGATTCGAATAAGTAGATTCATCTTCAAACGATGTCAGATGCACACGGCACTCTGGCAGATTCAAGATATACGATGTTCTTATTGCGAAACTTCTCCTAATAGAACAATGGCATAAAAATAAAAATAAAAGAACTACATCGATAAAAATATTAATTTATAAGACTAGCCACAATGCTGTTGGTTTTTTAGAAAGACGGTGCTGAATATCAAAAAGTCACAATACAAGGGAATGTCAATTATTCGAGTTAGGTTGGTGAAGCGTTAGCATCGTGTGCTGTTGGGAAAATTCCCCCTGTTCCTCGCTCTTGAAATTGCTCGAATGAGAATGGGAAGATACCCAGCCACTGACTACTAATGATAGAATTAAAGTCACTGTCTGGAAACGAGGCCACAAAGAAGATGCGGATATGGCCTGAGTTTGACAATTTATTACCGATATATGTTTCAAATCCAAAACACATACCTGGCGAGATATTCGAGTAGACTTAGTTCGGCATGAACTATTGGCCCTTGTGGACTCGCTCACTCTTGGTGTGGGAGCTACTGGCACATGATTTATGGCACTCCTTATAACGACAAATGGCTCCGAAGTATTTTGATACCAAGGATAATCTTGTGATGGGGCAACGTAGCATTTCGCCATCCCCTCACGACTCGTACCGTCGCTGGTGAAGATTTCTGTCTGCATAGGAATCATGCTATTTTGTTCAGCTCTTTGAAGAAGACGCTCTCTTCGCGGCGGGCAGAGCTCTTTCATTTTCCCGAGGGAGAGGTTTCAGTTTCGTCATGTTGCTGACGTTATTCATGTCTGTCGCTGGAAATTTGCCTTCATGGCTTTATCTGTAGGCGCTCCACTTTTTCCCGCGATGTTGTGCGCTGAACATTTTGGTCTACTCTCCTCATAACATTTTCTTTTCCACGTTAATCCTGGGCTCTCGCGTGATTTTTTCGGATTGTCTGAGATTTCACAATTATGGAGAGCTCCATCACGGAGGTTCGAACATGTCATGATCCTTGATCGAAAGGATTTGACACATGACATGGTCGCCCCTGCCTCAGAAAACTGAGAATGTGAGGAAATTACGTTCACCGCTGGCTGTTTTTGTGCGACATTCTTGAAAGCGCATCAGCAGTGAAGTTGTCTGCTGCCTTTATGTACTTAATGGTGATGCTAAATTCCACCAAATGTTGAAGTATTGTAGCTTGTAACTGAGACAGTCTAGGCTGTGTCAATAATTTGGAGGCCGACTGATTATCGGTGTAGTGCCTCCAAATTCTGGCCACATGGGCTATGACCAGCAGTTCCTTATTGTAGGTGGACAATTGTTTTTCGTGAGGTCTAAATCGGCATGACTCATAAGCCACAGGGAAAAGCTTAGAGCCGTACTGTTGTGTACTTACAGCTCCGATGGCCACTGCTGATGCATCACACCTCACGTGGAGTTGTTATTTAGCATCGAAAATTCTCAATATTGGTGGCTTGATGAAGGCTTCTTTGAATTTCTGGAAGGAGTCTTGTTGGAGTGCTGTCCAAATAAAAGGTTCATCCTTCTTCAGAAGCTGAAAGAGCGGTGCCATGATGACTGAATAATGTGGCACAAAAGCCCTGTAGAATTGGGCCGTTCCTAGAAATGCCCTTAACTGCGACAGTCCCGATGGTATTGGCCACTCTCTTATGGCTCTTGTGATCCGTTCATTACACGTGCCTCCTTGTTTGCTGATATTAAATCCCAGATATTGGACCGATTGCACTCCAAATTGGCATTTACTTCGCCATAAGTAAAATCGACTGCGTTTCAATCACTGCAGCACCTTTTTCATGATACCGTTGAGCTCTTTTACGGAATTGGTGTAAATGAGGACATCGTCGAAATAGTAGACTACTCCTTTGTTGATGAGGTTTCCTAGCACCTCGTTCATTGCTTTGGAGGATGTGGCTATGGCCCCCTTCATTCCAATCCTGCGTAGCGGTAATCCTGGAGGCAACTCTTCACGGAAGAGTTCTTGGAATTCTGTAATGAGAGATTGACAAGATGGGTGACCAGCCACCAAGGAATCTTTAACTTTTTCTTTAATTAATAAACAAAACGTACCATTGTAGTTTTCGGTAATAAGTAGCTGATTCAGTTTTTGTGCCATGCTGTAACCATAAAGTTGCCGAGGAACAACTCTGGATCCTCGCCAATCTCCCCTGAGAATGACAGAAACTGGATATTATTCACTGCTTGTTGCACCGGGGATACAACAAGTTGTCTCAATACGTCCGTAAGTTCGGCTATGGGGCTTTGTGTTTGTGCCATCTTCGCAACTTGCTAAGTGACGTATCTTAAAAAGGTCTGATCACTTTTGGAGATCGGAAGATTTTCAAAAAGTCCAGTATATATGTAGGGAGGGTTGGGCGGAAAAAGACACCTACCCTGAGTCCATAATGTCAAACGGCGCAACCACGTTTTGCTACCAAAACGGTCCGATCTGTCACGTGTCAAAATGTGAACAGATAGAGATCGGGTAAAAGAAAACAAACTTCCTTTATTCAAGCAAAAGATACACAGTGGAAGCTGAGTAATTGAATAAATTAATCAAATACGTAAATAAGTCTGGACAACAGTTTCTTGTTGACACTTCGAGGAAGGGGCTAAACTTTCGAAGATGAAGAATAACACCTAGAATACAAATATGCTAGGCTGAACGTCTCAATTTACTTAATCAAAGCCAATCGTTTTGAGATTGCTTTCTCTGAAAGAAGAAAAACTTAAAGAAGACACACAAAAAAAACTTATGATAAATTGGGCACACTAAGCTGATTCAAACACCACACAATTTATCAAGCTTAAACACTAACATAAGATGTGTGAAGAAGCACTTTTGCACAAATATAATGCTGTTTTGCTTTAGGAATTCAAAGCACTGATAACACAAAATTGAGGGATTGAAGAAACACTTTATTCAAAAGCCCCATAAGAATTTTAGTAATATAGTATTCGCTTAGCTGCAACACAAATAACCGAAGCACAAGCCAATACACTGCGAGAACTTTTAATACATTCACTGATGCTATAACACAAGATACTGCAAAAATTTATCATAGCACCAATAACACACACTACAGCAATAACAGAAACGCAATTAGCAGCACAAGAATAACATAACTTGACAACGAAGATTCGAATAAGTAGATCCGTCTTCAAACAACATCAGATGCACATGACACTCTGGTAGATTCAAGAAATACAACATTCTTATTGCGAAACTGCTCCTAATAGAACAATGGGAAGAGAATACGCAGTTAAGAACTATGTCAATAAAGATAGTAATTTAAGATGACTGGCCACAGTGCTGTTGCTTTTATAGAAAGACGGTGCCGAATATCGAAAAGTCACAATGCAAGGGAAAGTCAATTATACGAGTTAGGTTGGTGAAGCGCTAGTATTGTGTGCTTTTGGGAAAAATTCCCCCTGCTCCTCACTTTTGAAATTGCTCGAGTGAGAATGGGAAGATACCCAGCCACCGAATACTAACAATAGAATTAAATTCACTGTCCAGCAACGAGGCCACAAACATGATACGGATATGGCCTGAGTTTGACAATTTATTACCGATATATGTTTGAAACCAAAAAACTAATACCTGGTGAGATATTTGAGTAGACTTAGTTCGGTAATGACGAATGGCTCTGAAGTGTTTCGATACCAAAGATAATCTTGCGATGGGGAAATGTAACGTTTTGCCATCCCCTCATGACGTGTACCATCGCTGGCAAAGATTTCCGTAGGAATCATGCTATTTTGTTTAGCTCATTGAAGAAGACGCTGTCTTCGTGGCGGGTGGAGCTTACTTCGTTTTCCGGAAGGAGAGGCTTCCTTTTTGTCATGTCGCCGACATTATTTGTGTCTCTCGCTGGAAATTTGCCTTCACGGCTTTATCTATAGGCGCTCCACTTTTTCCCATGATGTTGTGCACTGAATGTCTTGGTCTACTATCCTCATGACGTTTTCCTTTCCAAGTTAATCTCAGCCTCCTGCGTGATTTTCTCAGATAATCTGAGATTTCACGACTATGGAGAGCTTCGTCACGGAGGTTTGAACACGTCATGATCCTCGATCAAATGGATTTGACACATGACATCTTTGCAACAGGGATTGTCCTGACTCATATTGTTTTATCACTTAGTCATTTGAACCGACTAAGATGTTTGATTATGAACGTGCAAAAAATTGCCGTACTTCATACTTGTCATATTGTCCATACATTCATTTATTTATCATCCTAGTAATTTTGTACTGCACTTGGCAAGAGCCCGTGCAATATATTTCTTACCAATTACCATTTGTGTGATAATAATAATAATAATAATAATAATAATAATAATAATAATAATAATAATAATGTAACAACATCAGGAGGAACAATATCCTTCGGAGAAGTCTAGAGGGGAAGACACTGAGTTGTCCCTCACAGGTTGAAGGTTAATGAATATCACAGTAAAAGTAACTAATGGAATAAAACAAAACACAGCAGAAACAAGAAATTAAATTTTAAAAAAAAGACATGAACAGGGAAAAAATAAAAAGACTATCAGGCAGAACAGACCTGCCATTGTCAACAAAAAACGTCTACTAACTTAAAATTGTTATTTAGTAAATTGATTAATTTAAAAGCAGGATCAAGAGTAATAACTTCAGTCCTGGATGTACCAAGGAACTGTAGAACTTGATGATTTCTATTGCTCCTCATAACTCGAAAACCTATTACTTCTATGGTTCTTGGAAAGATGAGCTGCCCATAAATAAGCTTTCTCAACGTATTAAATAATGCATTATTGATTGCTTGCAAAAGATCAAATATGGGCATCAGTGAAATTAAATCTGAGAGATGAAAAACACGAGCAATAAAAGAGCCAAAATTTCAGAGCATGAACACTCCCTATGCCATGATGCTGCTGCCACCAGCCTAGATTCGTCCAACAATGGTTGGAGGATACCTGTTCTCAGAGGTTTCTCGCTCAGCTGCCAACAGCCGTCACTTCTGTGGAGCAGAAATTATGACTCATCGGTTTGGTTTGGTTTGTTTGGTATTAACGTCTTTTTCAACTGCCATGGTCATTTCAGGACGTTATTACAGAGGCTGCAAATTTTGCCTCGCAAGGGTTCTTTAACGTGCAGCCGGCAAACGACTACACGGGACCAATGGCTTTTACTTCCCTTCCAAAGGAAGTGCTTGATCTAAGGATTTCCCCCCCTGAAAAAATCCTCTTCGTCCTCGGCCGGAGTCGAACCCGCATCCTCGGGCATCAGCCGCGATCACGCAACCACTGAGCTACTGAGGCCGATGTGACTCATCGGAGAAGGCAACCTTTTTCCAGTCAGAAATGGCCCAGTTTCTGTACTGTTGGAGAAATTGAAGGTGTTTTTGGCGTTCATCCTTCGTCAGCATGGGTGCAGTGTCCATCCATCTGTTGCAGAGGCCCATGCATAGCAGGGTTCTCTGTACCGTGGTTTTAGAGATATGTCTGGTAGCACCCTCATTGGTTTGAGCGGTAAGTTGGTCCATTGTAGCTCTTCGGTTGGCCTTCACACACCTTCGTAGGCAGGCAATGTTCACCTCTCTCTTCAATTGCACGTGGTGTTCCACAGTTCTCATTTCGCTTATTATGAACGGTCCCATTTTTCCAGTCATGGTACACTTTAATACAGTAGCACGAGAACAGTTCACAAACTGCGCGGTTTCCGAAGTGGTGCCACCCTTGGCCCGAAAGCCGATTATCATCCCTTTTCCAGATCTGATAAATCACGTTTCTTACCCATTGCAGCAGTGAGTGATATGTTTTTACCATAGTGGAAACATACCTTATATAGTCACCTAACCAATTCCCAACACGTGACATAGTTCCTCGGCTGGGCAACCTTGAAGACAAACGTATGGGGTGGTCATAATAATGTGACTCGACCCTGTATTTGCAGAATACTGACGGTAAAAATGCTGGTAAGAATATGGGGAGAATTAGACTGTGGTCTCGACATTGCTTATACATTTTGGATTTCACATAGAGTTTGTATAATGTGAGAGCCAAAACCAGGAGTAAATGACAAATGTCCTCTTGGCAAAACTAGGAGAGTTTGCTTTCCGGGAACGCGGTATTAGAGTTGCCTTTAGAACCGCCAACAAGTGTTTATGCCATGAACCCCAAGAAACTAATCGACCGCGACATGTACACTGCCTGCGGTGTATACATACTCACATGCCCTACACGTGGGTGTTTTAACGTCGGATCCACAAAGAGGAGGTTTCAACGAGCACAAGAGATCATGGATTAACTGCCAGGGAAAATCGGCGTTTGCGGACCACGTACTGACACAGAAGCACCAAATTGGACCAATCCAAGAGATCATGTCTATACTCAAGTTTGAAGAAGACCACAAAAAGATATTGACTCACAAAGCCTTGGAAATCGGTAAGCACTTACAATTGACCAATATAAAATATTGAATAATCAAATCAGCTTTGAGAAAAATCTGATCCTCAACGTCGTTAACGATATCATAAATCCCCCACCAGGAGACGCAATTCTTCGATGGCATTAGCCAATCAAAACCTATTTAAATGTTTTACCCTATGAGTTATCATTGTATTAATTTATGCAAACAGTTGAATGTTTTCTTGTAAGCCCACCAATCAGGATTGAGTCAATTCTTTCTGATTAGTGGATATTTTATATATATTTTATATAACGCTCATTTATTTTTTTTTTCCTTTCAGGAAAGTAAGCCCCATCTTTTTACTATAAAAAACGTGAATTTATCCACTGAATAGAGGTTCTGCCCTCCGGTTCTGGATTTGTTCTTCCCACCTTCGTTAGCACGGGCTCCGGTATTTGTTGCCCGTTTGGGGCTTTCTGGGTTGTGTTAGCAGTGAGTCCGTATTTGCCGAGTTTTCCTCCTTAAGTGTCCCTAAGCTCCATATTCTTTGTGAGAGCTAACGTTCCATTGCTGGCCCAAGGAGGTTACAGTAGTCCCCCTCCAGATATGTGTTTAAAAAGGGGCTACATGACACGTTCTGGTTCGTCGTCAGTGTTTAGTTGGCAAATTGCATTCATTTCGGAATAGGTTACTTTAGCTATAGGACCCAGACGATCTTTTTATAGTCGGCCAGACTAACTGTACAGAATTAAACTATGACCCTTGTGTCCGTGTGAATATAGCATGGGCGTTTTGCCCCACTTTTATTAACAGCAGAGCGATTACCTCTTTTTGGGTCTTTTTTTGGCTTAAGGGGTTTAATGCTTATGGTAGGGGCTCCTATGAGGAACGCTTCACTGCGTCTATTATTTTTTTCTCGCGTTTGCAATTTTTTGGTAGACATTCTTAAGGATAGGGCAGTTTTGGTTGGCTTCCCTGGATAAAATGAGAATTCACGGTAAGGAGGTTTGCGAGGTCGATAGAATAATTTTCGCGTTTAATATTTAATTAATCTGCTGGTTAAACCTTTCTTTATGTTTAATATCAAACTCAATCTGAAAACTTATTTAATGTTAGTAAATATTTATTTTTTTTTCAAAACTGTCCTTTAAAGGCACTGTTTCCTTTTCCTAGCTTTTCGGAGTATTGTTACAACGAATCTCTTAATGTTTTCTTCCGTGCGTCTTGTAAAATTCGCGTTTGTGCACAAGCGAGCACGGGGGGAATTTTAGTTGATGTGCTCAGAGCCTAGGTTCAGAAAAGGGCTATTTGGTTGTGGTGATTGCCCGGTAAAGATGGTCCCATGCACTGACATCTACAACCACTCACTACTTCACTACTTTTACTACAACCATCTTCTGCCAACCATCTTTTATTAATTGTGTTGTACTGCTTTTGGGCGTCCCTCCCCCTGGTGTCTCCTGGGGTAGGCCTTCTCCCTTTGAACATTGACTTTTTTCCATCAAGATTGCCAATGGACCATTTGCCGTC
Organism: Rhysida immarginata; assembly: GCA_023313115.1. Taxonomy (NCBI): domain Eukaryota; kingdom Metazoa; phylum Arthropoda; class Chilopoda; order Scolopendromorpha; family Scolopendridae; genus Rhysida; species Rhysida immarginata. The sequence continues at coordinate 514,805 of JAHWFO010003482.1, forward strand.
GGCGCGTTCATGAAGGGGTTGTATGCCCGAACGGGCATATCCCCTGTTCTTCCGCCCGGCTTCCCCACTGTTTCAGTCCTGCAAAGGCTTTCCTCTACTGAATCGAGGATGTTTTGCAGGAACCGAAATGTTGCTGAGCGGATAGTAGATGCCGGCCACGTCAAAGTCGGCCAGACTACTGTTTCAAGCAGATCCTGGGCATCTCACCGTCCATATCTGGGATGCCTCGCCACTGATGGCTGAAGCTTATTTGAAGGACTACATGTCCGACTACAGGGAGGCGCTGCGAGTGTCCTATCCAGAATATTCCGACTCCCCCTGCAGAGGAATGGTAACATTCTGTTGGACATGAGCCTTCAAAATGACATTTCTGACTCCCTTGTGTTGCACAGTGAACGTGTCTTCATGTTCAACAAGGGCCAGAGGCCGTGCTGCTGGTACTGCAATAAGTCCTCCCACGTCCGGAAGGACTGTCCTCTCCTAAAGAAGTGCGACTCGAGAGGTCATGTGCACCGCCAGCAGCCCCAAAGCCACCACCTTGAGGGATGTCGTCCTAGCAGCCAACAAGGATGACTTCACCAGCCAAGTCGCCAGTAGCTAGTAGAGTGACCACACCTCGTCCTTCACTGGGGAAGTCTAAGGCAGCCCCGCCACCGTTGCCTCCTCCTAGGATGCCAAGAAGGGAAATGCCACCTCCCCCTCCTCGGCCTCTTGTGGTTAGTGATACCGTTTCTCCTCCTCCTTCACCATGAGTCTCCCCGACGTTGGAAGTCTGTCACTCTGTTGAAGTCATCGCAGACAATTCGTTATGCTCCAGGGTCGGTGTTTCCTGTGGAGGAGTTTCCACCCCTCCATCCGCGCATTCATCGGCGTCGCAGCCTCTGCGAATCGCCTGTGCGCCTGCGCCTGTGAAAGTTTCTTCATCTGCTGGGACCTCAAAGCCATCAATGTCTGCTCAGTGGGATCATCTTGCAAGAAGAAGCCGCGACGACATCGCAGCAAGAGGGACGGGATTCCTGTGTCCTCTTCTTCTGAAAGAAACAGCTGCGCAAGCCATCATTGCAGCCCCTCTTCCTCTTCGGGTCGTGCTCGTTCCCCTAGACGGAAGATCTGAGCCTCCTCCCTCGTCGGTGAGACTCAAGTCTCCTTTAGATACCGGTCAGCCTCCGTCAGCTTAATTTCGCAGTGAAGGTCATTTCCTTAAACGTTCGTTCCCTTGGCTCATCCTTCAAGCAATCGGTTTTCTCGTCTTTCATTGCCCCTTACAGGCCAGATGTCCTCCTTCTTCAGGAGGTGAAGCTTGCTGCTTCTCAACAGCTCTCCGACCTCACTGGCCTTCGCAGTCAATATCCAACTATACAGTTTTTTATTAATTCATCTTCGCCACATGGGCAAGAGGTTACCTCCATCATCTTCAACCCCTCTAACGTGGTGTCGAACTGTGTCTTTGACTGCGAGTGCATGGTGATCTCTTTAGACCTTCTTCTATCTGATCTCAAATTCCGATTGCTTAATGTGTACGCCCCGTGTTTATTAGTAGAGAAATAAACATTCTTTGAGGACCTGAACTTCTACCTGTGTTCTTCTTTGCCTGAGTAGTTCCTGGGGACTTCAATTGTCATCCGGATGAGGACGACATCTTTTCGTCCGGGTGTGTTCACCAGTTGTACCAGCAGAACGCACTTTTCGACCTTTGGGCATCTTTTTCCCATTCAAACCAGTGTGGGTCCACCTTTCATCAAGGGCCCCTTGTGTCTTCGAGGTTGGACCTTTTTCTCGTGGACGCCGCTTTTGCTGGCGCACCGGGTTCGATGGAGGTTATTTCATGCTCGTTTTTTGACCACAGTGCCATCAAGTGGTCATTCCCAGCCTCCTCTGCAGGCCCTGCTTCGAACAGTTGGTTCCTGAATGTTTCTCTGCTTGACATCGATAAATACAAGGGAATGTTCGTTCGGTTTGTGGAAAGACATCTCCACAACCTGCCTCCACCGCTAGCTTCGTGGCTTATGCTTAAAACAGAAAGATTGGGTTGGACGCCGCTAGACGCAGCCAGCGCCATCTCTTCATGCTGCAAGAAATCCTGCACCTCCTCCGCTGTTCCATCCCGAAGGGGGAGTATGCTGATGACATCCACTAGGTGAAGAGCGAGATCATCGCTCTAATGATCCGCAAGGCCGCCGACGCAGATCTCAGAGCCAAATTGTACTGGGCATCTAACGTCAGGCGTATGTCATCAGCTACGTTTGCTGAGGAGAGGCGTCGCGCCAATCAGAAGAGATGTCATTGTTTGGTGTTGGAGAATGGGATAGTGGAAACTGACTCTGACATCTTGTCCACCTTCCACTCCCATTTTTCATCATTTTTTAGCCACCTAGTCTTTCCATTCAACACCATGATGCATTGGATCGAGGTGCTAAGACCTTTCACTGCAGATGCTTACCTGTCCATCACCCATTTCTTTTCCGAAGATGAAATCAAGAAGTTTCTGTCGGTGGATGGCCGTCATCAGTCCAGCCCTGGATTAGACGGCATTCCGTACTCTTTCTTTAATGCGACTTGGAAACTTCTTGGGCCTTTCCTGGTATTCCTCCATTACGTTGGACTTCACTGCGGGGAACATCATCTTGCTCCCCAAGATGCCGGATCCTGATCCCGTTACCCAGTGGAGGCCTATTACTCTTCTCAACACAGACTACAAGGTCTTCACTGGGTGTGCTCCATCAACGGTTCAAATGTTTTGCCGACGAGTTCTTTTAACCGGGTCAATCCTGCTCCATTCCATCTCACAGGATGTCCGACAACCTGATCACCATCAAATGTGTTATGGAGGAAGCGCGTGTGCGTCGTCAGACTATCGCCGTACTAAGCCTTGACCAGGAGAAGGCCTTCGACAATGTACATCACGTGTTTCTTTTCCGAGTGCTTCACCATCTTCATCTTCGGAAATTTGCTGCGATTATCTCAGCACTGTATGCTTCTGCCACATCACGTGTGGCAATTAATGGCTCCACTTCGCCTTTTTTCGAACTGTCCAAAGGCGTCAGGCAGGGGTGTCGCACCTCCCCCCTCCTCTACATCCTTTACTTGGAGCCATTACTGCAATTTCTTAATCGCCAACCAGATGTCTGGAGGTATGATTTGCCAGCTGCTTCCATCGACATCCGTATGCTGGCATATGCTGACGATGTAGTGCTATTTACATCTGATGTGTATTCCCTGGGCATCTATAAAGAATTCTTCGACGTTTTTAGTCGACGGGAAGTTCTATCAATCTCGTCAAGTCTAAAGGCATCCTATTGGGAAATGGACGGTGGACTATCTTCAAACTTTCCCAATAGCGTTGTGTGAGCAAATTACAGTGCTGGGATATGTTTTTTCTTTTTTACCCGATATGGACTCCCGTCGCTGACAGCAGGTAATTATCAAATGCATCGCTCGCCTTGACCAACACTTTTGTTTTACTATCTCGATGTTTGTCAAGGCGAGGTTCGTCCAGACGCACGTTCTGCCAATATTAACTTCTACGTGCCTGTTCGTCTTGCCATCTTCACATCTTTTAAAGAAGGTGCGTAGTGCGATATTCAGCAGCTCGTCATCCTATCCGTGCGGAACTGCTGTTTATCCCCTTTGATGGGGGAGGATTGGGCCTGCCAGACATCTGGTGATACCTCATCGCGGCCAGATTGGCCGCCTTGATTCGTGCCTTCCTCCTTCCTCCCCCTATTTGGGCCAACTTTTTGTTTCTGCACCTACACTTCTTCTTGAAAGTCACAGGCTGCCTTTTCCGTCCACACTGCCAGTGACGATCATCTCACGTTCTCTGGACTTTTACCACCTAGTCCAACGAAACCTGTCATCCTTTCTTTCTGGGATTCGATAGCTTGACCCGCAAGACTGGGGAAGCCTTCGTCTATCTTGGTTCTTCTAGCAATCTGACCAGGGTGCGACTTCTGACGTCATGCGGTGGCACCCTGAGTATCCATGGTAGCCATCTTGAAGGCTGTCAAGTCACTCGCCTTTGAGAAGGCCATTTTCAATTTTCACTGGCGTTTGCTGCACCATTGATTCTACTCTCTCCATTGTTTACATCGCTGGGGAGTTGTCAGCCAGTTTTGCGGGTTGTCTGAAACCATCGCCTCATGTGTTTTAAGAGTGCCCGTTTTGCGCGGTCCATCTGGGATCGTCTTTCACATCACTATCATCTGACTGGCTTTACATACCAGTCCGTGCGATTCCTCATGGATGGTTCAACCGGTGTTACGTATAAGCCGGACCTGTCCACTTCCATCGCCTTCTTAAATCGAGAACTTTGGCTGGCCCTTTAAGAGAGATCCTCTGGATTTCATCTGCCAGCCGCAGTCATCTGGAAGAGATGTGCCATCCATCTCAGGTCCTTCCTCCATCTCGAATGGCATCGGGTAGGCCCAGCTACATTCCGGAGACGTTATTCATCTTCGCAGCGTCTCTGTAGGGCCATCGGAGGGGACACGGTGACCTACCGGTGGGTGAACGGGCCTCAAAAAGAGGCCTTTATTTAGGAGTCGCAGCCCTTAGGGGCTGCCCGCATCCCTAAAGCATGTGCGCCTGGGCACCTTACATGTCATCTTTGGATGCCCATTGGAGCTACACCATCCGCTTCACTTCCAACAGCACCCCCCCCCCCATACACTGGGACGAGTATTTTACGATTTTAGGATTAGGATCCAGCCAATATGATGAGAGATACCGACAATGTCCCCTGGGAACTGTTTTATGATGATGTTCATTTGCGCTCTGAAAATGCTTGACTTGTCCCTCAGAAAGATGGCAACATGAACATTTTCGCCCTGAGAAACTCCCTTCGCCAGATGGAATGTGCAAGATTAGTCCTTGCCTGGGCAAGGCGGACTTGAATCGGTAAGAGATTTTGTCTTTGTTATCTACTCTTTGTTGATTCCTGATCTCTGCTTTTGGCCGGCAAACGACTACATGGGACCAATGGCTTTAGTTCCCTTCTGAAGGAAGTGCGTGATCTGAGGATTTTTCCCCTGAAAAAATCCGTCGTTCTCGGCCGGGGTCGAACCCGCGTTCTCGGGCATCAGAGGCGATCACGCAACCACTGAGCCACCGAAGCCGATACTCCGACGTTTGTCTTCCAGATAAACTCTAAGACAATTCATTTTGTTTGCTACGAGCAGTGTGTCTTCCATTGTTGAAGCTTTTTAATTGAAGAGAAAAATCTGTTTTTTTTTGTTTTTTTTTAGAAATGCTGTTTTTGGACATTTCTTTGTAGCTAATCAAATGATATTTGTCAATGCCACTGTTTGCTTTTTCCTCACTTTATTCTCATTAATTGTATTTTTTCCCCCTAATTTTAATCTTTATTTTTTTGCAGTATTTTTTTTAGTGTACCTGTGGATTCGTCGCAGTATCCCTTGTCCTATTAATTGTTTCCCTTTCCTTAAGGAATTTTGGGGTACGGCAAAACCTATTTCCCTTCTTTTTTTCCTATCCTTACCTCTGATTTTTGTTTACTTTATTGTAATTCTTTCGTTTTTATCCCCCCCCCCTGCTTTTGTTACGCTTTTTTAACCTTTTTCTTCTTATATTTCAACCACTCCCACTTTTACTTTCTGGACCTGTCCTAATGCTTTTTATTCAACCAATCTGCACCTTTTGGCTCAGGTTTGCTGTGAGCTTCTAGTGGACTTTGCGATCGTCTGTTTAGAGTCACCTCTCGGAGCCGCCTAGACGCCATAGCTCTCGGCTTTCTACTGGTTTATTCGGACGGTCCCTTTACCTGTTCATTATTTTGTCTTTCTTTATTATGTCCTTTTTTTTAATTTTTATTATCTTTTTGTGATTTTTCATTTTTTTTCCTGCTTGTCCAACGGACGTTTCTGGAAGATTCCTTTTTGTCTTTTTATTTTTTTATTTAATTTCTAAACAGGATTGCTAGTTGACTCTCAGTTTTGTGACTTCTGAATATTACGCCTCTCCTCTGCACCGTTCCGCAGTGTTGCAACAGACAGCTTTTCAATCAACCTTGAACATTAATTGTATTTCATTATTTGTGTGAACATTATTATAATTCCTCCAGTTTTGTTACTGTATAAAATTAACCGGTTCATTACAGCAATAAAGCGTCAATTTTGCTTGGATTTCCTCCCTCTTAATTTAAGAACACTTCACATTCCATTTATACGAAGTACCTGGGGATTTTATTACGGAGGGTCCTTCTTTTCAGATTCAATACTTATTTGGGCAGTAGTGGGGGGTTTCTTTTTCTTTTTCAGTCAGCCTCCCCCCATTTCTGCTTAAGCCTTTCCTTTTCACCCTTGGCTGTGTGGGCCTGCCTCGTTGTAGTCGTTTCCTAGTCTTAATGATGAGATTATACCACGAAACGCGTTGACTATACAAATACACACTACTGAGACTTCCCCCCCCCCCCCCCCCCCAGGTGGGGTAGGTGTCAAGGGTTCGGGACTGATATCGTGGGAGTGCATTATCTCAATAAATCAACCCATTTATTTATAATCTAACTGTAGTTCAACCAAATTACATCTACACAAGGATAATTAAATTGTAATCAAGCAATTATTTAAATTCCTAAAAAGGCGCAGATACTTAACAGCAGGGGCATGTATTTTGTATTTTAAACACTTATATTGTCATCAATTACCACTATTACTACTACGAGGGGCCCTCTCAAATATACGTTTACCATTAACTAGTTTACATCTAACGCTAAATCTCTCTACCAATAATTAGAGACAAGTAACCATGACCACTTTTATGAGCAGCCTCTGAGAGAAGCACCCGCACTCAATGCACAGGGTAAAGATCCCTACCCCTGTAGCACAACGAACACGTGCTCATCCACGCAGCATCCTGTTTCATTTCGCTATAGTCAGGAACCGCTCTCTCTACAACAAACTAACGTGCGAACATGTCGCGTGGCCCTTTTCAACACACTAGGAAGTAATGCGATATCGGGGAGGACCATAGTAACCCCGAGCGTGTTCCTCCGGTATTGCGAATGAACTACGTTCTGTTATTTTCCTGTCTATCCAGCACAGCTTTGCAGTTGCTCGCCTCCTATACACGCGTTTTTCCCGTGTCAATAGACTCCAGATTCAGAAACAACTAAACAGCATCGGGCTGAACAAGAAGCCCATAAAACACGTGCGTCATAGGTGTCCGGTGCCTGCGTGGGCTTCAGAGCCCACTGCAAAAACCACCAAACATGAAATATGCAATGAAAACTTCAATAAAGTCACAGACTTCAATAAGGTAGCACATCAGGCTTTCATACACGTGATCGAGTTTTAAAGACTCAGAAGGACAACTAATAAGCAGGAGGGACCCGTGGCGCGCTCGCGAGCGTACGCACTTTCTTTCTTTCTTCAGGGACTAAGTCTGGCGGGTAATTATTGTAGAGCGGGCACGTCTATTTCAAAATACCACGGTTTCGCAATCACTGATTCAACAAAATAAAGGAACGGGCTCACCAGCGTTGTCATTTCATTTTGAGCAGCATACTTTTCCATCGATGTTCTTTATCAGCTGGGGCCGCATTCCGTAACGCCAATCGGAACTCGACGAGGATAGCAAAAAAAAAAAAAAACTAAATTACTTTAATCAAGTACACTAGATTTAGTAAACTTATGCACAACTGCTTCCATGATTAAGCGTGCACATCGTAAATTAAATCAGAGTACGAACGAACAGCGGCTTAAACTTTTCATTCGAACATCAGTGCCTCGCAACCGACCATTACGTTTCAGTACACACGTACACAACACATGTTTACACAGCGACTGCCTCAAGAAGAATCACCAAGAAAAAATTAAAATTATATATTTCAAATAAATTCTCTCCGTAACTACGCACGGATCATAACAATGCCTCGTTGAGAAAATGGCAAGATCTTCTCGGAAATCTCATCCGAGAAAACAATGCCAGCTCCTAACAATGACGGCCCCTGTTGCACCGGCAATCAACCGCAACAGCGATCGTAAAAAAAACAAAACAAAATACATCAACATTAAAGGGCAACTGACATCAAAATTTGACATGCCCTAAAATTATAGAGGATATTGAAAAAATAAATTCTGCACAAAACGTTTTCAAATATCACTATTATTTTAGGAGTTATTTAATTTTAAAAATTAGCACCTGACGTCAGAGGCGAGTACGTCCAACACCTCCTAGAAAGAAAGCCTGTGCACTGAAAATTCATACATTGCTACATGATCATAAGAAGTCATAATTCAGGGCTTATTATTGGTAGAAATACGAATAACAATGTTTTTTTATGATCATGTAACAATGTATGAATTTTCAGTGCACATGCTTTCTTTCTAGGAGGTCTTGGACATACTCGCCTCTGACGTCAGGCGCTAATTTTTAAAATTAAATAACTCCTAAAATAATAGTGATATTTGAAAACTTTTTGTGCAGAATTTATTTTTTCAATGTCCTCTATAATTTTAGGACAAAAAATATACATGTCAAATTTTGATGTCACTTGCCCTTTAAATAAGAAAATGCAATTCTAACTGACTGTAAATATAACAAAGCAAATGCATAGTAATACGAAAGTAGTTTCGTTGCTTACCAACAACCCCGCGATGTAAACAAATGTTGAAGCGCCATCTTGTGTGTTTTTATTAGAATTAAGCATTTCAGTTATTCTGAAAATGAATTGATTTTATTTTTGTAAGTAAATTTAAAATAAGTAATAAAAAAATTAAGTTGTAGATTGTGTTTTGTAGATAATAAATTAATTATAATACTTTTATTTTAAACTGGTTAGAATCGTAAAAAAAAAATCGCATCATAGATTAATAAAACTGAAAACAGCAAACGCAATTCATCTTAACACAAAAATAACAATAACATTTATTCACAAGACAGAATATTTATAATTTGCAAGGAATTACATTTTAGTCTCCACCGGGTGCATGTGACACTCCAACTGACAAGGAATGTCATACTACCATATTGCTATTTCTAGACCCGTTATTTACTATTATGTCTACAGCAACATCGACCAACATGCAACCAAGAGATGGATGTTTACACTATCAAAGGTTTGGGAAAATCCAAATAGATCACACCGACCTGACCTCTGCAATCAAGATGCCTAGTCAGAAAATGAGACATCTGAACCAGATTGGTGATTGTGGAACGCGACTTCCTAAAACTATGTTGTGCCGAAGGCAGATGAGGTTCCAGAAAGTCGGCCAAGCTGTCAGCAATAAGAGTTTCTATAATCTTGGAAGGAAAATTAACCGCTCGACAAAGTTGAGGTAGTTTTCCATACGCTCACTTTCCTGTAGATAATGAAAGATTGATAATAGAAGCCAGGGGGTAAGCCAAGGCTGAAATACAGTCTTTAAAAACATACTCTGGATTATCGGGAACAAGACAAGCTCTAGAAGCTGAGAGCTTCTCAGCCACTTGCAAAATCTTAATACGATCGACGCATAAAATATCAAATTGATTAGTAACCTTACACCAGCCGGCTCCTAGCTAAGCTAGATCCGCACCTATCCATCGATCTTTAGACATAAAGTTTTGAAAGTGTTGGGCAATTCGAAATGAAAAATCTTCTGAAATGGAATTAGTAGCAGGGGAGCGTGCCGGAAGGAGTTTCTTAACGAAGTCCCAGAAATGACAGGGATTATGATTACGATTCTCAAGGTTTTTAATGTGGCGATCGTAATCATTTTCCATAAAGCTTTAAATAATCTGCGCTTAACACGAATCAATAATAATATTAACCCTCGTGTAATCCTACGTCCGCGTCGTTTGAAGGCTGCAATATCTTAGGGTGACGGCTCTGGTTAACAGGTCTGATCTACTCTAGCCTTACATTAATGTTGAGGGCTAGATGACCCAGCAGGGATGATCAGCTGATTACTTTGGCCAAGGGCCTACTGATGATGGAGATGGCTAACAGGACCACCCATATTGGTGATCACTTGATTTATGCTAGTACGTTAATTGATACCGGCTCGGACGTCACCCGGGTTACCAAGGTCCGCGCTCGTGGATTAGGTAGAGGCTCACGTTCGAAAAATATGCCACAATCTCCCAGGGTCACTGGTGGCGAAAGCAGCCCTGGTGCCACCAACCTCTGTTCGGCTACTGCAATGTCACATCCTGTCCCTAATGTTTCAAGAGCTCCTTTGCCCTCGACCACAAGGCAGGCAAGCCACGCCAACGCATGAAATGGACCAATGACATAAACCATTTTATCAGGCGAGGCTACTACACAGCCACTAAATTGGAAACTGACACTATAGCATACAGACAACGCCGTTACAGGGTGTATCTGAAACCCTGTCACAAACTTTTAGAGGAGGTAGTATGGATGATTTTAAGCAATAAAGTTCATACGAACATGGGTTCGAATTTGAACGATAACCGAGATATGAACACAAATAAAAATGCCGCCACTAAGATCAACAAGTTAATAACTCTGGTTCTATAACATCTAGCATAATGAAGTTTGGGGGAATAATAGGGTACATAGAATTGTGTATACGGTTAAAATTTGATCGAATTCCAATGAGTAGTTTCCGAGTTACGTAGTCAACTTCGTAACTCACCAGCACCCACAACATGAATATTAACCACAACATGATATTCACCCACAACACAACATGAATATTAAACTTATTGAAACATTAAAAGACACCCTACAAAAATATCTTGCAGTTTGCACAGGAATAGATCCCACACAAAGACCAGGTATACCTAAAATAAACAGCAAAACAGGGGATATTTTATTTTACATGAACACATATATCTTACCATAGTACATTGATGAAAATCTATCTTTAGAATACGTGCACCTTCTTATTTATACTGGGGCTCTTACAGTTATATCCACATTGGGAAGGAAACCAATCCATAAAAACACACACAAAAAATTATACACCCAACAGAAACCTAAACGGCAAAAGCGGATTGAGTTTGATATTGACGAAATCTGTCAAAATTTAGATACACTTACTCAGTACACTAAAAACAACACTTTATCAAAGCAGAACAAAACAGACAGTTATTTAAGAAAATTAAACACACACCAGGCATGAGCAGCACAATCAATACATTACAAAATATATGGACACATTAAAACAAAAGTTAGCTGCAAAAACATAACGCCTGAAGAGATAAAAAACGTGCACTCACCACAAACAACAGAATAAATTATTCGCAAACAATGAGAAGACATTCTATAAGCAGTTAAACAAAGACTATGCACACACACAAAATACTGGCCTGCCAACACAAACAGCACTCCAACATTGTTTGTCGTCTCTTTGGTCATGCTCAGTTGAACATAATAGGGAAGCTTGCTGTGTCAGGGAACAGGAGCAATCAGCATCCACACTACCAAACATATCTTTAGAGGGGCAGCGACGAAAAGGTTCAGTTATACTGACATAACACCAGAGGAACTCTCAAAATCAGTAAAAAAATACTAACAATTGAAGAGCTCTAGGTGTAGACAGGATTCAGAACTTCTGGTATAAGCGTTTCACCTGATTGCATCTGACCTTGCAAAACGGATTTCCAACACTTTACACACAAATATATTACACTTTACACACTTTTACAGATATTGCCACTTACATGGTACCGAAATCACATAACACTACAGACCACACACAATATAGACATGCCTGCTTCAACTTTACAAAATAATAACTTCTTGTATTGCAAACAAAATCTATCACAAACAACATTCTCACTGAGCAATAAAAGGGATGCCATAAAAAATACGTGTTGTAAGGAGCAACTCCTGATAATCTGTGTGGTCCTACAGCAAACTCACAATAAACATTGACACCTCCTTGCAGCCTACCTTGATTACAAAAAGGCCTTTGATAGTGTATCACAATCATGGCTTTCATACACACAACGATTATATAAACTAAACCCTACACTTATCACATATTTAGAAAGTAAAAAGCTGCATTGGAGAACTACTGTCACAAAGGATTGCGACAGTTATGGGCTCCAGTATTTCTAGCGGATGACATAAGCTAAGAAATAATGCTGGAGTTCGTCTCTCGCCATCTGCTGACAACAGATGGCGCCTTCCGCAGTCAAGAGACAACTGTTTCTATGTTCCCTGATTGCGGAAGGAAGCGAGGGAAGTGGCGCAAGCGTGTGCGCAAAAAGAGGGAGGACGAGCGGGAGCTAAAATTAAGGGATTCGTCTAGTGAGAATGAAAGGGTAAGATCGCCCATTAATCGGCTCTCCAACTCAGGGGGGTGCAACTTCACGCTTTTCGTGTCTTTCAAAATGGCGGAGCGTGCAGTCCAGGTCCGGTTCTAGAGTGCTATTAGCAGCGCAGGTAAAATCATAATAAAATCTGAAATTAAATTATGTCATAGCTGTATAAGTTTAATGAATGGATATTATTATGAGAAAAGGACGAGACACAAAAACCCTGGAATACAATAAATAATAGTTATTAAATAAAA
>JAHWFO010003482.1:527689-565537 GCA_023313115.1 Rhysida immarginata
AATTGGAAGATATTCCTGATACCAATCAATGCTCATCTACGCCGAATGGCAGTAAAGAAATCATTTCTGTTGCAACATAAACAACACAGGATCAAAGTGAGAACAAGTATCGAATGCTTTACCAGCGTTGGTATAAACGATACTATAGACTAAAAAAAGCAGTTGCAAGAAAAGGAAACAAGAGAGAAGGTGTTTTTATTCCCTATCAAAATTTGAATGCTAGGGAGAAATTATATGCTAATGCCTTGGCTAGAAAAGCCAACACTGAAAAGAAAAATGGAATGAGATATCAATCCCGTCACCTTGTGGAATCTATGATGATTTCTTGCAAAGGCAAAAACACCTATGAATACCTGAGGAAGAATAGTGTGCAGGTTCTCCCCTCATTACGAACTGTGCGGAAGCTACAGTACGTTCTGCTACATCCACTGAGGTAGGAGTAAATAAAGATTCTCTGGAACTGATGATGAAGAGCTTGTCAGAGTTACCAGAAAATGAAAGATTTCTTTGCATTAAGTTTGATGAAATACATTTAAAAAAAAATCTCAGCCTTGGTGATGTACATTCAGGATATGCTCTTGAAGGCTTGGAAAATAGTGATAAACCCAATAAACCATTGGATAAACAACTACAGAACAGAGCCATGGTGTTTTTGGCAGATTCGGTTTCAAGTAAACGATCTTTCACTGTTGCAACTTTTTTATCGAACAGTGGGTTGAAAGGTCACCAAATATCAAAAAGAATTGAAGAAGTGATTGCTGCTGTGGAAGAACACGGAGGACACGTGTTAACTGTAGTTTGTGATGGCTCACAGCCTAATAAAACAGCATACAAGCAACTGGGAATACGTGTGGAAGACGGCTTTATTGAAAACACTGTAAGAAATCCCCATTGTCTCAGTCGTAGAATATTCTTCCTCCATGATCCACCTCATCTAATTAAATGTATTAGAAATCATTTGTTGACAAACAGAGAACATCTTTTTGAAGGGAAGCCAGTTAATTTCAAATACGTGCAAGCAATTTATGACTTGGATTCAAAAACCCCATTGCATCGAGTTTGCCCTAAGCTGACTGCTGAACATGTGACACTTGAAGAAAGTTACCTACAAATGAAGGTGTGCTTAGCAGCACAAGTCTTCAGCAATTCAGTGGCGAATGGAATGAAGTTTTACAGAGAAAGAGGTGAAGAAACCTTAAAGGGGTCTGAACAAACTGAAAAATTCTTTCGCTTTGTAAATGATCTATTTGATGCAATGAATGCAACAAATCCATCAAATGCAGTCCGTAACAATGGTGCATTATTGGAAGTGCTCACAAGATCTTACAAAATTTTAAGAAACAACAAAGACAGCTTTGCATCTGCAACAACCATGAAGAGCTTGATGCTGACAGTGAAGTCAACAATCGATGTTTGCATATTTTTACTGAGGCAGCAGCACTTCCAGTATGTACTGACATCGAAGATGAACCAGGATGCTGTGGAACTGCGTTTCAGTGTGGTTCGTTGCTGCAGTCCAAATGATCGCCCTGATGTGCAACAGTTCTCATCCATCAATGCAGTCCATGCACTTCGTGGCCCTTTGGAGCAGATATTGAGCACCAAAAAAGGTAACTTTCAACAAATGCAGTAACAAGATAAAGATGAAGATGTTGATGCATATTGCAAGCAACTAGTCTTTCATCTTAGAAAGAGATGTAAAGAAAAGCAGCTTGAAAACAAACTACAAATGCAATTGATGAAATCCAGCATCATTAGAAACACCATGTTCCTTGAAGATTTTGGAATAACAGAAGAAAACATACAGGACGAGGTTTGTTACCATTCCTCAGATTATGTAATTTATTACATGATAGGGTATACTTTACGTCACGTATCAAAGGAAGTAGATTGCTTGCATTGCTTGCCAAAGTTTTATGCAAATGACAAAGATGATGTTCCTACTGATCTTGTCAGTACAAAAGAATTCAGTAAGTATATATCCATCACTGTCAAAATATAAAAGTATAATTAAGTAAACATCACTAATTATATCTCATCACAGAAGACATCACATGAATGACATTTATTAACTATATACTTATAAATATATTTAATATTTATAAATTATTTATAAGTTATTTAGTTAATATTTGTAAATATTTGTTTACTTAATTACTTGTATATGTTATTGCAGAGAATGCACACCTTACGAAACCTTCTGCATCATTGTACCGACTCCTCAAGAACGTGGACAACCATGTTGAAAAAGAACTAGAAAATCTGAAGTCAAGTCCTCTGAAAACGGACACCTTTATGGATTTGTTAAAATCTTTTAATCCAATTATAAGTTGGAATTCATTGTTTTGTTCATCTGAGCATGCAAATGAATTCTTGCCATTGTTTTTAATTCGTTTTGTAAAGATGAGATTAGTTCACTTTGTAAAAATGAAAACAAAAGAACTTTCAAATGATAACTTAAAATATCTAAAAAGAAAATACAAAATATCTGATTGAAAAATTCGTATTTTGTGATTCTTCTATATTAATTTAATTTTAGGGGTTTGTAATGTAGTCCAGAAACTTTTTTAAAATTTGTTCGTATAAATTATTCCAATATGAATTTACAACCTTTTGCAAGTTTTCACTCAATTTCTAATATGTAGGCTATCTAATATGGATTGAATTAAATGTATGTTGACATCGCTTTTTTTTAATGGCAAACTAATTTTCCACGCCTTACAGAAACTGACATATTTAATAATTTGGAATAATAAACATTTAAACGCAACATTTACTGAAAAATAGCTTCAGTTGTATACTAAAACAATACAGTCGTCTGCTATTCAAGACTGGATTAGAGTTCCTGTAAGTAAAACTGGATTAGAGTTCCTGTAAGTAAGTTTTACTTACAGGGACTCTAGACTGGATTGGTTCGCAGCGCCGCCCTGGTGAACAAAGGACTTGTGGCGCCACTGAGTTTCCACCTCTGGGTATATGTATCTATCTCTATGCTCCAACTCATCGGAGAACTTTCCTCAAAGTTTGATGAGCTAATTTTCCGCCGCTAATGGACTGAAGGAGTTCGGCGAGCAAACTACCGAACGCGCGACTGGTGTGGACATTGACTTTATGCTGGACTGTGATAATGTTTCATCTCAAGACTTCTTTAATCATTTTAATTCATTAGTTTGGCTTCAGCGTCCATAAACGCGGACAACCCTACAATCTCGTCGTTTCCTGTTCAATGCACGTTTGACCAGCATCAAGCCTCGAGCAACGCTCCCGCCGAGTGGAGGACATCTTTTCAGCCCACTAGCTCTCTCGTCGTCATTGACAAGCCACGAGACGAACTAAAGGACGACGCCCCGACCGAGCCGAGGGCTTCATTCTTCCCAATCCATGCTGATACATTTGGGCCAGGGCCCGACCAATTTTTCTTCTAAACTGGCATCGAAGCTTCGCTCGTCGTAGTAACCGAGCTCCGAGTCGCTTCATGCCACGGCGTCTTCCCCGCAACGGATTTGGCGTCATTTTCTTCGGACGACGTAGTCGCCGGAATTTTTTCCTTGGCCAAACCAGCTTATATAAGGGAAAGCCTCGGCACCTTTGCCCCTCTCACAAGGTAAGCCGATATTCCTCTTAATTGAGTGTGAATGCTCGTAATAATTTTTTTTTCCATACGATACCTAATGGCCGCGCCTTTGAGGCCAAGCAAATTAGCTGTCGCTCTCCGCACCTCGGAGGACTAACCTTGCTTATTTGGAATTCTAATGCTGTCTGAGGTTAATTGGGTTAGCGGTGCCACTGGCAAGAACCAATGTTGTTTAAGAGTGTCGAGCTAATTTCATGCGTAAGTTTTCTGTACGCAGAATTATTCTAAAATATTGTTCTAATAATTTTTTTTATGTCCGCGCAATTTCTTTGTCGTCCCGGACCAATTTAGTTCCGTACTAATGGCTGCTCATTTTGTATTTTGTAGCTTCTCTTGCAGTCCCGTCCAGGATGGTCAACACTCTGCGTAGCCACTTGGTTTTAGTGCGGTCAGCAGCAGTATCTTTCATCCTTACCAGAGAAATAATATTCCCCGCTCCAAGAAGTCGGGCAGTGGCAAGCAGTCGCGAATATCTTTTTGTATTAGGTTGGGCTGGTAAAAGTTGTATTAAGATGTAATGTCTCATTTTTTTTCTTTTTGTATCATTATTTGCGAACGTCCGTCTAAGCGAACCTTTAATACTTATTTTCGACAGCTATGTTCATCTCTTATTAATCGGGAGATTTTCCACGTGTAAGTGGAATTCCCTCTTAACCACTTGAACTTGGTATGTGGTCTCATGTCACCTTAAGTGGGCGAGCTCTACTTTATCTTAATTGAAAATATTTGTATATCTTCATTAATGATGATTAAAGTTAATGGTTATAAAGAAACTAATAAATGTATGCTCCTTGTTTGCGCAACTCCTTGGTCACTCGCACTCATCCACTGCGCATGTTCATGACAAGGAGCATATATTTTACGTGGTAGCTTCCGTGGTTTCTGATCGGAATCATTTTTTTTTTTACCCGCCCAACCTACCCTAGGAAAATAAAAATTGCTTTACGTTTTTAATTACATTTGCTATTGTCAGTCGTTAAGCTAATCCTCTTCCCGTCACTTTGGATAGGGATAGCAATGTAAGCGAGTTTAAAGTTTAGTTTTGCAGTTAGGATTTCCTTAAGATTTTGTCACTTGAAGCATTTATTGCAGTTAAGTATTTTATCGCATGAAATTTGGGTCCGTGCTTTCTCAGAGTAGGAGCATATATTTTACAGGCAGTGTGCGCACAATCCTAAGTTGTAACTTTTAAGCAATCTGCGGCATTGAATTTTTCGCCGTAAAATTTGTTTGTTTGGATCCCTGTGTGCAACTTAAATAATTCAGAGGTTTTAGTTTTTAAGCAGTTACCGCATCTAATTCTTCAACTAAGATTTAGTTATCTAGATCAGCGTCTTTTCGGTCGTATGGTGTCAGTAGTTCAACCTATTAAGGAAGCAGTCTTAAATAAATAATGGCATACAAGAAACAAAGCTCGGAGTATACAAAAATGCAAAAGGAAATAAAGGAAAAATTAAGCACAATAAGGTGGGATAAGCAAGACTTGGGTCAGTTCAATAAATGCTTCATGTTATTAGCCAATCAATTAGAAGCGACTCCAGAGAAAAAAAAAATTGCGTTAATTAAAGCGGTGGCCCAAGTAAAGCTAGGCAATCGTTTAGAGGGCAATGAATACAGTCAACTGAATCAGATCATGGAGCAGACGGAACAAGTCACTACACAAAAACTTACAGCCGCGAAACAAGCTTTAGATCGCAGCATAACAACTATTGTATCTAATTGGGTAGAAGATGAAGAGTTGATAAAACAAATAAAAAAGAATTACTCTAAGTTCCCCTGCACCAACGCACTCATGGCATCGTGTAAAGAGCCTTACTTTATCGATGAGGGGCTATTATATAAACGTAATGGAAACTTGACTAAGCTGGTAATACCTAAAGCTATTCAAATAATTCAGCGAATTTTAACAGCTCAGCATAAAGACCCGTCTGCCGGCCACTTAGGAACGCTGGCCTAGACAAGGAGACAGTTCTTTTGGAGCTCTATGTCAAGAGACGTAGTAGAATTTGTTAGGCAATGTCCTGAATGCCAGGCTAACAAGGTAGAACGTCGTAAGCCTTATGGTGACTTACAACCCTTAGAAGTTCCTACCCAACGGTGGCAGATAATTGTCATTGACTTCATACTTCCGCTTCCCAGGACTGACAAGGGCCAGGATGCATTGTTAACCGTCACCAACAAACTTACCAAGAGGGTCTGGTTACTCCCGTGTCAGTCCACTATTACAGCTGAGGGAACTGCAAAATTGTGAGTTGACAACATTATAAAGATACACGGTTTCCCGCAAGCCATAGTGTCTGACAGGAGTGTAAGATTTAATGCCGACCTCTGGAAGTTTATTTTTAAGGCGTTGGGAACATCGCTTAAGTTCTCCAGCGCCTATCATTCCCAGTCCGGCGGGCAGTCAGAAAGAACAAACCAAACGGTTATTCAGATTCTACAGAACTATATTAACTTGGATAAGTCAGACTGGGATGAGTTCCTAACAATGGTGGAGATAGCCATTAACGTGTCGGTGTCGGAATCATCCAAAATAACCCCTTTCTTCACAGACCTGGGAAGAGAAGTAACAATACCTCCTTCGATAAACAAGTACGCCAACGCTAGCATCAACATAGGGGCGTATGAAGCCCACCTACTGAAGGTATTAAAGCAAGCATGCAGTGCCATTCTCAAAGCGAATAAGCACTACAAACAGCAATATGACAAACGCCATACCTTGTGGAAGCTCAGGGAAGGAGAGAAAGTGTTGGTTTTAGCGGCGTGTCTAAAGCCAGTGAAGCATAGAGTGGGCAAAAAGTTATTTAGCAAATATGCAGGACCATTCAAAATAATCAAAGTCCTGAATAAGGTAACGGCTCGGGTTCAAATCCCCAGAAAGTGGGGAGGTAATAGGACGCTTCACTGTACTTATCTCAAGAAGGACAGAAGCAGTGATATTAAGGAAGAAAAAGGGGACAAGAAACGAGCACCAGGTCCTATTAAAGATCCGGATTACTCTGACGTATACAGGGTCAAAAACATACTCGATGTCAGGGGTAAAACACCAAAAAGGCAATTTTTAGTAAAATGGGAAGGATACCCTAAGCCTACCTGGGAGCCTGAAAATAACTTACACAGATGCAAGGCCCTAATAGCAGACGTTTTTGCAAAACAAAGGCAAAAGCCCTCCAACATTAGCAAACTACCAAGTAGAAAACATAAATATCGCAGCAAGCAAGATTATAACAGAGTCACCCCTCGTGCTACGCGTAATAGCGAGATCGATCGGGGGGCGAATATGTCACAAAGGATTGCGACAGTCACAATAACTTACATGGTACCAAAATCACATAACACTACAGATCTCACACAATATAGACATGCCTGCTTCAACTTTACAAAATAACTTCTTGTATTGCAAACAAAATCTATGCACACATTGACACAAACAACATTCTCACTGAGCAATAAAAGGGATGCCATAAAAAATACATGTTGTAAGGAGCAACTCCTGATAGTCTGTGTAGTCCTACGGCAAACTCACAATAAACATCGACAGCTCCATGCAGCCTACATTGATTGCAAAAAGGCCTTTGATACACTACATGATCAAAAGAGTTGAGACACCTGTTGCTCTACCATAAAGTCGCAAAAAGCTTCAATCAGTGATGTGTAGGACCACCCGGAGCTGCTATCACTGCCTCCACCCTACATGGCTTACTGTCCACAAGCCTACGGTATGTGTCCACAGGTATTGACCTCCATTCCTCGAGGAGTGTCGTGGTCAGTTCCTGGACAGATGTAGGGCGAACCATCCTGGATCTCACACGTCTTTCCAATTCGTCCCAAAGAAGTTCGATGAGGTTGAGATCAGGACTCTGGGTGGGCCAATCCAGTTCTTCAACCCGCAACTCGTCAAACCAGTCAGATATGGATCTTGCTTTGTGGCAAGGCACGTTGTCTCGCTGGAAGAGGAACGGCCCATCACCGAAGTGTTTCCACAGCGCTGGAAGTGCCATGTTATCCAGAATGGTCATGTAGCCATCAACACTGAGGTTTATGGCCACCTTGATGAGCGGGCCCAGTCCAGTCCAGGAGAAACACCCCCAGACCATCTCTCTACCACCATCAAACTTCACTATTGGAACAACACATTCCGGCAGGTAGCGCTCTCTGGGCATTCAATTTCCACAACGTAAACCGTGATTCATCACTCCATTCCACACTTCTTCATTGGTCCAGTGTCCAGTTTCGACATTCTTTGCACCACTTCAGGCGACATTTAGCATTGGCCGGAGTGATCCTATTGTCGTGGCATATTGATGACATGTCATTTGTTCAACAATTCAACTGTGCTTGAAATGGATCATTCCATTAAAAAAAAAATTATCTAAATTTTGTTGTTAACTTTAAATGAGTTTTTTTCATGAAATGATCCATTTCCAATTGTTCACAGAGGTGTCCCAACTCCTTTGAACATGTAGTGTAGGTACCACAATCATGGCTTTTATACACACAACAATTATATAAACTAAACCCTACATTTATCACATTTTTAGAAAGTAAAAAGCTGCATTAGAGAATTACTGTCACAAAGGATTGCGACAGTTACGGGCTCCAGTATTTCTAGCGGATGCATAAGCTAAGAAATAATGCTGGAGTTCGTCTGTCGCCATCCACCGACAACAGATGGCGCCTTCTGCAATCAAGAGACAACTGTTTCTATATGCTCCCTGATTGCGAAAGGAAGCGGGGGAATCGGCGCAAGCGTGTGCGCATAAAGAGGGCGGACGAGATTAAATTAAGGGATTCGGCTAGCGAGAATGAAAGGGTAAGGTCGCCCATTAATTGGCTCTCCAACTCATCTAAGAACTTTCCTCAAAGTTTGATGAGCGAATTTTACGCCGCCAATGGACTGAAGGAGTTCGGCGAGCAAACTACCGAACCCGCGACTGGTGTGGACATTGATTTTATGCTAGACTGTGATAATGTTTCGTCTCATGACTTCTTTAATCATTTTAATTCATTAGTTTGGCTTCAGCGTCCATAAACGCGGACAACCCTACAAACGAAGACTCACTCTTGTCGTTTCCTGTTCAATGCACGTTCGACCAGCATCAAGCCTTGAGCAACGCTCCCGCCGAGCGGAGGACATCTTTTCAGCCCACTTGCTCTCTTGTCGTCATTGACAAGCCACGGGACGAAGTAAAGGACGACGCCCCGACCGAGCCGAGGGCTTCATTCTTCCCAATCCATGCTGATACATTTGGGCCAAGGCCCGACCAATTTTGCTTCTCAACTGGCATCGAAGCTTCGCTCGTCATAGTAACCGAGCTCCGAGTTGCTTCGTGCCACAGCATCTTCCCCGCAACGGATTTGGCGTCATTTTCTTCGGACGACATAGTCACTGGAATTTTTCCCTGGGCCGTACCAGCTTATATAAGGGAAAGCCTCGGCACCTTCGCCCCTCTCACAAGATAAGCCGATATTCCTCTTGAACGAGTGTGAACGCTCGTAATAATTTTTTTTCCATACGAGGCCTAACGGCCGCGCCTTTGAGGCCATGCAAATTAGCTCTCACTCTCCGCACCTCGCAGGACTAACCTTGCTTGCTTGGAATTCTAATGCTGTCTGAGGTTAATTGGGTTAGGGGTGCCACTGGCAAGAACCAATGTAGTTAAAGAGCATGGAGCTAATTTCATGCGTAAATTTTCTGTTCGCAGAATTAATCTAAAATATTGTGCTAATAAATTTTTTTTATGTCCGCGCAATTTCTTTGTCGTTCCGGACCAATTTAGTTCCTTACTAATGGCTACTCATTTTGTATTTTGTAGCTTCCCTTGCAGTCCAGTCCAGGATGGTCAATGCTCTGCGTAGCCGCTTGGTTTTAGTGCGGTCAGCAGCAGTACCTTTCATCCTTACCAGAGAAATAATATTCCCCGTTCCAAGAAGTTGGGCAGCGGCAAGCGGTCGCGAATATCCTGTTGCTATAGTTTGGGCCAGTAAAAGTTGTATTAAGATGTAGTGTCTCATTTTTTTTTCTTTTGTATCATTATTTGGGAACGTCCGTCTAAGTGAACCTTTAATACTTATTTTCGACGGCTATGTTCATCTCTTATTATTCGAGAGATTTTCCACATGTAAGAGATATTCCCCCTTAACCACTTGAACTTTGTATGTGGTCTCACGTCACCTTAATAGGTGAGCTCCACTTTATCTTAATTGAAAATATTTGTATTTCTTTATTACTGATGATTAAAGTTAATGGTAATAAAGAAACTAATAAATATATGCCCCTTGTTTACATAACTCCTTTATCACTCACACTCTTCCACTGCGCATGTTCGTGACAACTATACTACGCCTCACACTCAACAGTGAAACCATCACGATAGACAAAATACAGATAAACCGGGGCGTCTTTCAGGATGGCTCACTGCACCCACTCTGGTTTTGTCTTGCATTAAATGCACTTTCAAACAGACTGAACAGCACAACTTACGGCTACACAATTAAACACAATAAGAACTGTCACTACACGCTTTCACACTTACTCTATATGGATGACATGAAAATCTACGCCTCCACACAAACATAACTGCACCAGTTACTTGGTATTACACAAACTTTTTCAAAAAACATACACATGCAATTTGGGTTAGGCAAATGTAAAACCATTCAGATTAAAAATGGAATACTCAGGAAAGGGGGCTTCACATTAGAAGAACCAGGTCACATTGTTGCTATGAAAATGACGAATTTTACAAATATCCAGGATTTAAACAAGCCAAGCTTCTGGAGCACAAACACATAAAGAATACACTCACTGAACAATATCTTCATAGGCTAGAGGAAATATCTAAAACATATTTAAATTCCAGAAATTTAATCAAGGCTATCAATACTTATGCCACCCCAATACTCTGCTACTCCTTTGGGCTCTTACATTAGACACACACAGATTTTGAGGGACTTGAAAGGAAACCACGTAAACTGCTTACAAAGCACAGAAAGCACCATCCACACGCAGCTACTGAAAGACTCACCCTGCCTTGTTCAGAGGGAGGCAGAGGTCTTATTGATATAATAGATCTACACCAAAAACAGACTCAGTCACTCAGAAAATTCTTATACTCTAAACAACACACGTCACCATTACACAAAATAGTCTGCATAGCTGATGCAATACACACTTTTGAATCTGAACAGCGTGCAGAACACCCATAACATTCCTACAACAAGCACTAAACTTCAATCCTGGCTCGGAAAGTAACTCCATCTTGAGTAGACATCCTTCTGACCTCAATAGTCGCACGTCGACATAAAAACATCGAACTTTGCGTTGAGTGAAGGAACCATGATTCCCATATAAGACCAGGTTATTAACACTAAAAGCTACAGAAAACATATTATCAATGATTTGACTGATGGGTCTTGCAGGAAATGCCATATCACAGATGAAATCATCCAACACGTCATATCCAGTTGCAAAATTCTGATGCAGACAGATTAGTTACACAGATATAACCAGGTAGCCAACATCATACATCAACATCTAGCTAAGATACACAAGATTAGGGACATCCATACACCTTACTATAAATATATCCCAGACACTGTCTTAGAGAACACCACACATAAAACTATATTTTGACAGAGCTATAATTACTGACAAAACTATCCCTCATAACAGACCAGACATTACATAATTGATATCTCCATCCCCAACACACACAATTTACAAAAGACATACATTGACAAGATCACTAAACATACGGATCTTGCACACGAAATAAAACGCTTTTGCATTAGGTTATACACATTGTTCCTGTCGTTCTTTTTGCCACTGGGGTCTTCCACACTCGCTACACAAAAGCCTGTCAACACTAAAATTAAACCCACACTTATACAACACCGTACAGAAAGCCACAATTCTAAACATCTGTCACATATTAAGAAAATTTCTACCCCTAAACAACAATAGTCCCACGAGCGCGTAATTTTTCCTTTCCTTACATTTGAGTCCCTTAGGCTTGGCCCTCCCTTGGGTCCGCCTCTGGGATTTGGCCTCCGGACTTAATCCGAGTTTGGGTTCCCCAAACAACAATAATCTTATATATAAAATGCTAACTCCTCCTAGTTAAAATTTTAAACGTCGGAATGCGCTTTTGGTGGCATTCATATACAGACAACAGTAACAACAGCGTTGATAATGAGTTGGAAGTGCCAGACGGACCCATTTATCTTACATTAGGGAAATTATGATTTACTCATTCACGGTGCCTGCTCCATGCCCGTTTCCACAGTGATGAGCAACAATACAACCTTCATTGTTTCCAACAAATGATAAAACACTGATAGTTAGAATCCAAAAATCACAGCCTACGGAAAAGACTATTAATAATCTTCTTTTTCGTAGCTACTGTTCAAAAATACAGGGTGATTACAAAAGAACTTCAATCTTTTAAAAATTTATTACATCAAAGCTATTCAGAATATAGACACACCACATACGAATTCTTAAAGAAAAACTCTTGAAGTTTATTGTGACACAGTTAAAGATGTTCAATATGCCCCCCTGTCGTGACACGGCATACATCAATGTGCGATAGTCGAATTAGTCCCAAACTCGCATTAACATGTCTCCATCAAGCCCACGTATCACTACCGTAATGCGTTCTTTCAGCTCGTCTAGGTCACGGGGAAGGGGTAGGGTGAAGACCTTGTCCTTTACACACCCCCATAAAAAGAAATCACAAGGTGTGAGGTCGGGGTTCCGCGGTGGCCACTTTGCAAGTTCCAGGTTATTGTTTGCTCGACCAATTCACCGCTGTGATTTCTTTTTATGGGGGTGTGTAAAGGACAAGGTCTTCACCCTACCCCTTCCCCGTGACTTAGACGAGCTGAAAGAACGCATTACGGTAGCGATACGTGGGATTGATGGAGACATGTTAATGCCGGTTTGGGACGAATTCGACTACAGGGGGGCATATTGAACATCTTTAACTGTGTTACAATAAACTTCAAGAGTTTTTAATTAAGAATCCGTATGTGGTGTGTCTATATTCTGAATAGCTTTGATGTAATAAATTTTTATCCTGAAAGAGACGAAGGCTGCGAAGAAGAAGAAGAATAAATTTTTAAAAGTGTGAAGTTCTTTTGTAATCACCCTGTATATTGTCATCATCGATGTAACTCCACACATCTATTGACATTTATAAAAAAGCTCACAAAAATAAATAAATCAAATTAAATCCTATGTAAGCAGTTTAGCTTTCTAAATTACGAAATTCATTACGTGTATACGATTCTTATTTTTAATTTATTTTTTATAATTTATTTATAAAAAATAAAATTTTGAAATTGACTAACAATTCAAGTCACAAGTAGGTAACATTAATTTTTACATTTTATGATATTCGTGAAATATTTTTCAGTTGAAAAAATTAATAAAAGGAAAAGTCATAAAATAGAGAAAAAAATCCAATCGAATAAAATCAAAAGCACATAACATTATATTTTTCTCATTTTATAATTTTCTTTAAATGTATATAATTAATTTTTTTAATTTTAAAATATAGTGATCGTGCAATATGCGCGAAAAGTCTGCCGAAGAAATTGAGCAATGAGAGAGGTAAAAAAAAAAAAAAAGACACCGATGAGCCATTTTCACTGAAGAGCAAAGTTTACACCTAACAGTTGTAGATGTGTTTTTGTGTTAGGTTATAACTGTCAATTTGACAGTAGTGACTTTGGATGTGGTTCCAAAATCCTCACCGGTGAGAGAATGATGACGTAATTTTACGGGCTAACCATCTTTAGACTAACCAGTTAGGCATACCAGCACTAACTGGCGTTTCTGTCCGCGTTAAAGTGACGTCACAGTTTTCTCACTGGGATTTCTGACCGACCAATCCGAACTCTTGAACGAACGCTAACTCTTCTCACTGGTGAGAGTTTTTGACCTCACCCTTTGTCACATTATAACAGGACAGATTGTGTTAGTATTAATCTCATATTGACAGCGACTTTTATACGATTGGCAAAACAGTCAAATATCGCAGTCCTGTCAATTATCACAGTTGTGTCACAGATCAATTTTTTATAATAAAATAAACTTACAGTTTCCACTGTTGCGGTAACCGCCGTATGCCGGACTCTCCAATAAAATCAAAAGAAAAGCTGTGTCTGACCCGCGAACTGTGAGGATCCGTTGTAACAAACTTGAGCTAAGAAAGAAAGCTAAGCTGTCTGTTTTCAAATCCATCTGTGTGCCCATTCTCATCTATGGTCTTGGGTAATGACCGAAAGAGTGCCGACATGAGATCCTGGGAGGTTTGGCAGGTGTTCCCTGCTAGATAGAGTGTTCAGTTTGACTATAAAGTAGTTTTTAGGTGTCGAGCCGCTACTTCTCCCCATTGAGAGGGCTCAGTTGCTTCAGTAAGGGTATACGTATGGATGCCGCAAACTGTCTTTCTAGACAGTTGCTATTTTCCAAGTTGGTGGTCACATAAGAAACCAAGGGGTCGGCCTAGAACTAGGTGGAATTAAATTACCATTAAGGACATGCGCCTAAAGGCGGAAAAATCGAGCGCTGTCCCCGCGACCTTAACGGATAATCGACAATCGAGCAGTGGAGTGAAGAATCAATTGCGAGTGGTACTGAAGCAGAGCTCCCAAACTCACTCGTCACATGTATAAACCAGGGGAATTACACTGAGGTAGGTGAGAAGCCTGAAAAAACCCCGAAAGTCCTCCTCAAGATGATTGAAGAATATTCCCCTCATTCTGGGGATAAAAAGGTTGATTGAAGATTGTCATAGAAAGGGGGGGGGAGCCAAAGGCGAACTAGGCTATCCAAAAATCGGGGAAGATAACATTCCTGACATCGTCGAGTTAACTTCCAGGACATGGCTGGGCAAGCGATGTTTTAAGCGTTTCCTGTAGTCAGAAGGGTTGTGAATTACAGACACCAACTGATTCCTGTGATTAAGCATCTCCGGGAGCATAGTCGTTATCGTATCCTGTGCAAACTTGCCAATATGCGTCATCCCTAGATCCTCATTGACGACATTATTGTTGGCTACTCTACGATCCAGTTTCACAATTGCTCTCAGAGTAATATTTTGGAATGTCTGCAGCTCCTTCCACCTTGTTTTGCACACAGAAGCCCAAGCTGGCATACCATGAAGCAAGATCGTGCGGATGATCATTTTGTAGATGAGCAACTTGTTATCAATGTCAAGAGCACTGTTACGACCAAGCAACGCGATCAGACTGAATTTGGCCCTCTTTGCCTTATTCAGCGCGTAGGAAACATGTTGATTCCAGGTGAACCTAGAATCGATCACCACACCAAGGTATTTATATTCTTTGACCCAGTCGAGCTTATTTCCGTACAGGGTAAGCAAACCTGGGGGGTTTCTGCGTTTGTTTGTGAAGAACATAGCCTTGCACTTGCCAACATTTAACTTCAGCCTCCATCTGTTGAACCATTTTTCGTAGAGATGCAGCGCTTTCTGCAAGCGAGAGATGATATGGGCAGGAACACGGGCAAAGGTTAAGATGGCCGCATCATCAGCGTAGAAGTAAAGTTTGCACTTGTCGGGTTTTGGAAAGTCCTGGATAAAAAAAAATTGAACAAGGCTGGTCCCAGAACTGATCCCTGTGGGACACCAGCTTTAACCACACATGACTGGGAGAGGGAGTCACCAATTTTAGCTCGAAAAGACCTGTCTGAGAGGAATGAGCGGACCAGCATGATAAGGTCATCTGGAAATCCAAATTTTATCATTTTATAAATGACACCATCATGCCAAACTTGATCGAAGGCCTTGCAAATGTCTAGAAAGATAATGCCACCATATAGAGACTTGTTAAGAGAGTTTTTTGCGTCGACAGCAAGCCGCCATATTTGCATTTGGCAGGAGTGGTCCGTACGGAAACCAAACTGCTCATCACGAATAAGATCATTGGCAGAACAGAATTCATTGAACCTTTTTAGAATTGTCCGTTCTAGAACCTTAAACATAGTTGATAAAAGGCTGATGGGCCTGTAAATTGCAGGCAATGAAGGGTTAAGACCTGGTTTAGGAATGCTAAGGATAATCGATTCCTTCCAGCCAGTAGGGAAATATCCGTGTTTCCAGCAGTCATTAATTAGTGTAACGATGTCAAGAATCAGGTTGGAACGTAGATTTTTAAGTGCATTATTTGTGATGGCATCCATTCCAGGGGCTTTTTTATTCTTGAGTTTCTTGATGATCTCGACAATTTCCATCGGGTAGATTAATCGCTCTATAGGAGCACGCCGTCCCTCATAAAAATTGGAGCACATATCGCGAACCTCGCTGATTGCATGCTCTCCGTCAGGGGTGTCTGGAATTGGGGTGATAAATTGATTGCTAAGTGATTCAGCAATTAATTGAGCTTTATCTTGGTCTGTAGTAGCAAGAGTAGTACCATCTGGAGAAAACAGGGGTGGGAATTTCGTTTTCTTACTCTTAAGAGCTCTAATCATAGTCCACAGAGAGTTGTCATGAGTAGAGAGATTCTTCAATTTGTTCGTCCATTTTTGCACTCGTAGCTTTCTTACTTTTTCGTGGACCCTGCTAGAAAGCCTGTTATATTTTCTCTTAAAGATGGGATCACGTGTACGCTGCCAAAGTCTTCGGAAGGCATTCCTCTCTGCAATAATTTGCCTAATACTTGGAGGAAGATCGAGATGGTCAGGATATTTAGGGTCTATAGGGCAAGCACTAGCAGACATCGCATTGTTGATGTTATCCGTAATGTCTTTGACTCTATCATTGATTTCATTGGTGCTGGAGGCATTCGCTGTAAAGCCATTGCTAGTTTTAAGGAGGTCACGAAAGAGTTTCCAATCCCGCCTTATAGGAAGCCGATTCAGGATGTCCATATTTAAGCCATCAAAGTTAAGGGCAACTGGAAGATGGTCTGATGATAAATCGTCCACAGTGAATATATTGAACGGTTTGAAGAGACCCCTGAGAATAGCAATATCCAGGACATCGCTCGTGGGCGAGTGATCACAATAATATGTATGTTTGATTGGGCCGATAGCGACAGTGTCCAGCTGGTTCTGGATGTAACCATATAAAATAGCACCACTGTGATTAATGCAACTGGAATTCCAGTGAGGGTGTTTCGCATTTAGATCGCCTGCCAAAACAACAGGAAAATTACCAGAGAGCAACTCGTCGAGATCACAGGGGTCAATGGCATGCCCCGGAGAGTTATACAGCGCAACAAACTTAACCCAGCCAATCGTGAGGTCCTTGATGAGAATAGAGGCCGCCTCCATTCCTAAATATTTCCGAGTAATGACTTCAACATGCTCAATACCCTCTTTGACTATACAGCTGCTCCACCAGAAACACCATGAGCAGGATTCTTTGGGAGTCTATCTTTACGATAGACCATGTATCCAGGCAGCTTGAATGGCCGTTCCGACTTGAGGTGCGTTTCACAGACAAAGGCAATATCAATTTTGTTTCTCGATAGGAAGTCGAAGAACTCCTCTCGCCTACGTGAAATGCCTCTGGCATTCCAGATGGTACACCTAAGTCTTCCTTGATTGACTACTTCGAAGCTGCTGCTAGCCATGATTAAACTTTAGAGAACGATTTAACAATATGCGGAATAGATTTTCCGATTTCCTCATATAATCTGAGCATCGCGCCTATTTTCGTGTTCATAGCTTTCAAATCAGACGGGTTGAAACTTTTGTCAACAGTTTTTGAAACCACTGAAGCGTATGATCTCCCTTCAATAGTTTTAGCACCACGCACTCTGCTCACTGTTTTGGGATATTTAGGACATCCAGAGAAACTTGACGTATGCTGTCCTTCACAGCGAATACATTTAGGTGGATCCTGTCCCTTTACATTTTTGCAGTCCCTGGACTGATGATCTCCTGCACACTTATTGCAACGGGGTAGCTCAGTACAACCCATGGAAACATGTCCAAATCTGAGGCAATTATAACATTGAAGAGGTTTCTTATTGCCCCTAAACAGCTCAACAAGCACCGCCAGTTGACCGATCCGAGTGACTTCTTTAAATGTTCTATTATGCTCAGTGTTTTGAAAAAGTGCCAGGATCAGCGGCATATCAACAGAGCCATTTGCCTTTTTTGAGTCTAATTACTTTCTCAGGAAAGTAATTTGTCCTCTTGAGATCGTCAAGAAAATCCTCCAAGTTATAGGTTGTATCAACATTCCTTACAACATATTTTAATAGTTTTTCCGATTTCAGCTGGT
Organism: Rhysida immarginata; assembly: GCA_023313115.1. Classification (NCBI taxonomy): domain Eukaryota; kingdom Metazoa; phylum Arthropoda; class Chilopoda; order Scolopendromorpha; family Scolopendridae; genus Rhysida; species Rhysida immarginata. The sequence continues at coordinate 545,588 of JAHWFO010003482.1, forward strand.
GATGCTGTATGTTCAAGATATTATCACTCTTATTTCCTGACACTAACTTTTTATGGATGTCTTCATTTTGACACTTAATTTTAATGGTGTCAGTCCTGCCAGTAGGAGCTGTGATGCTTTCTAAGGGTTCTTGATTTCTTCAAGAGTATCCCTAATTGGTTTACCGTGAGTACGGATTATAATCGGAGGGATATGCAGGTTTCTTTCTCTATGCAAAGATTGAACAGATCTCTTGGCTTTTTCGCGGAAGGCAACAGCAGCTACGTCACTGATGACCGCTTCACTAGATATATTGTCAATACGCATGCCTTTCTTAGATTTCTTGTTTGAGACAGGTATCCAGTTATTAACTTCCGTATTTTGATCTTCGGTTAATTTACGCTTATTCCCAACATTTTCTATTGAGAGGGACTCTTCACAGTTAATTAAGGGATCATTAATGTCTTGCATGTCATCCACTATCATGGGCGAATTTGAATTAGTTGTATTGAGGAAGTTCATCATTTCCCTAATAGTATGTTCAAGACTTTTAAGCCCGCTTGCAGCTTCATTACGGGCACTCTTAATTTCCGACTTTAGTCCATCAATTTTAGTATCTAAATTGCTAATATTCTTGGCCAGCGTTTCCACCTTGCCTTCAAGGTCTAGATACTTATTATTAAAAACCGTACGTAAAGCCTGTAGCTGCTCGTTAATTACAATATCGAATGCATAGAATCTAGCATCCTTGCACGCATCTTTATAAGCTTGATCACAAGGCAACTCTTTACCATCCGTGTACTTAACTATAATGGTAGCAGATTTCGACGCAGCGCCTGACGTCGCCATGAAGCAGGTGTGGTGACCTTAACGGATAAGCAAGTTTGTAAATTAAATAAGAAAACATTTTCAGCCTCGCTTTCATATTGACGACGACTTATTTACTATTGGCAATCCTGTCAATTATCACAGTCCAATCACGGAAGAATTTTTATAATTAAAATCGAATTTCCAGATTCACCTGTTGTGGCACTGTCGTATGACAGGCTTTATTACTAGTAATAAATAAATAAATAAATAAATAAATAAATAAATAAAAAGCGACGGAAACTAATTATTACACACTTTTATTAAACTTCACTTGTTTGTGTGTTAGTGCGCAAATCTTTTAATCAATATTTTTGCCCTCTTCCTGACTACCTACAGTTCTGCAACTTTTCCCAATGGCGTCTTATCGATGACAATGCATGTTTCAATCGTTAGTTTCACTAGTCTTCCATTTATTCGCAAATTATTTAATATTTAAGTTTAGCATGTATACAGTGGAATCATGACGTAACGACTCGCTGTATTGTTATTTATTGTTATCGATGTTAATTGTCTTATGTAATTGTTGTTAATTTGACCAACAATGTGGAGAGCATTGTTTATGATTAGCCAGCGTAATCTTTATATATATAATTCTTCTATGCGTGTGTATGTGACTGAACTCCTCCTAAACGGCAGGACCGATTTTGATGAAATTTTTTGTGTGTTCAAGTGGATTCGAGAATGGTTTAAATTCACAATTCGATCCACTACAAAATGTTTTTTTAATTAATTTTTTATTTATAAATTGTTTTACCTGGAGCTGAATGGGATTTTTGCCAGCTTTAAAAAATTGTGACGTTTGCTTTGTTTAATGAAGAATTTTGCGATTGTTCCGTGAAGCAGCATTAACAATGACTGCAAGTGTGTCGCGCGGGAATACAGTGTATCTTTCATTTTTTATCTGAATGTTATTTTTCTAGCGTCAGAAACTGTGACGTCGTTGTTTGCTTTATTTGATGAAGACTTTTGTGAGTATTCCGTGAAAAAGCATCCACAGTAACTGGCAGACTTTCACGCAGAAATAAAATGTATAATATTTTCTAAAAGGGCTTTTCTTGGCGACCAAAACAGTATATAAAGAAGCTGGTTGGCTGACTCATCAACGCACAGCAAAATCTACTGAAGCCATCAACTCGAAACTCGGTGAGGTCATAGGACGGATAGCATAGGAGCGTGCTAAGACCAGGTTTCTCGAAATTCCGACCCCCTGCTCACCCAGTGGGACAGAAAAGAATTGCACGTTCGGTCGCTTGGCTCCACCCCCAATAAACGCAGATCTTCGAAATTTTGCAGGAAAGTTTCTAGCTACCGTTCCAAAAAAGTAGTTTCCCCGATTTTCGATATTCGAATTTTAAGGGTGCGAAAGCTAATAAAAATAGGTTTTCGGGGGTGTTTCACAAAATTTTCTGATATTTTGATGCAACTTCGCGGGGAATAAAGGTAAAGCAAGGAAATTCGGAGTGAAGGATCTCGAGGATATTTCCGCTTTGTGATGGGTGCCACGGGCTTTTTTGATGAAATTTTGCAATTTCTGAATGTGAATATACAGAAAAAGTGAACATTAACCTCCACCTTTCATCTCCGGCCCTGCGTCTAACTCACGCGGCTAAAGGGCCGATTATTGGAGAGGAGTGAAGCAGAATACAATAATAACATTTTTAAAAACTTTGTCTGTTTATCTGTTTGAACATGCTAATCTCCAACACTACTTGACGAATTTTCATGGGGTTTTCACAGGTAAGTTGAGCGTAGCTTGCAGCAACATATAGGCTTACGAAATAAAAAATATCTTAATTTAAAGTTTCTGGAGTATGTTCAGCTTAGTACAGTTCGTAGAGAAGTAAAAGATGGCGCTTCATTAGATGATTTTTAAAAGGCGCTCATATATAACAATAGCGAAGCATTGCCAGGTCTGCTAGTGTATTGTAAACGCTTTCCCGAGATCAGACGTGGCCGACTGGGCAGATTTCCCAAGTTTTTTGATTTTGTAGTTATCATATAAAAGCTTTTTTTTTTTAAATAAAGACTAAAAAGATTAAAATAAAATATATAAAATAAAAATTTTAAAGCACGCACTTTCACCTTAAATAGTGCAGTAAAAAGTAAAAAATCTAATTTTAAAAAAGGTAAAAGTGTGGTGGCACGTTTAATATTAAATTTTAAAAAGAAAATATTACATAATAAAATGAACGCGCCACCACACTTTTACCTTTTTTTAAAATTAGATTTTTTACTTTTTACTGCACTCTTTAAGGTGAAAAGTGTGTGCTTTAAAATTTTTAATTTATATATTTTATTTATTTAATGCATTCATAAAAGGAGAAACAGATTCGGGATAATCAAGCATGATAATCAATAGTCAACTTCGCCTTCTACAAATTCTTAAAATTGTGTCTCATTAACCTGGACCTTCCCGAACAAGATTTTGAAACCACCCGACGACAGGTTTTCTTTCCATAATACACAAGGTTATTCAAATGATTTATTCAATTTCAAATTAAGATGATTCCGTGCCCATCAAACAGGAAAGAGTTTTTCTATATTAGTTAGGCTAAACGAAACAGGAAATATCCGAGTTTTACCCACTATCCTGGAATTGCTGTTTTGAGCTATTTGCAGGATTACTGACGGTAGAAATGCTGATAAGAATATGGGAGCATTAGACTGTGGTCTCGACATTGCTTATACATTTTGGATTTCACATAGGGTTGAATAATGAGAGAGGCAAAATCAGGAGTAAATGACAAATGTCCTTTTGGCAAAACTATGAGTTTGCTTTTGAGTTGGTATTCCTATCAGTCTGTATTAAAAATGTATTCATTTCAATACGAATGAATCATTTTGAATTGCGTTTTATTAGGATACAAATCTTGCCAAAAGGTCATCATGAAAAGCAAATGATTTACGATGTGACTTCCGAAAATTAAAAACGGAAATTAAATCGGTCAAATATTCCCTTTGGAAAATGCTTGTTAGTAGACTAAACATATACGAAGGGTAGCCTAAAAGTTTTTAGCCAGGAATGTTGCCGCATCTTACAAAGACAATCGACAATCGAACAGTGTAGTGTATCGGTATTCGAGTGGAACTTGAAGCATAGCTTCCATAATCTCACCCTTCATAATCATATTCCAAGGGAAATACACTGAGCTAGAAAAGAAGCCTGATGTACCCACAAGGGTCATCCAAAGTATGAAAGAAAATTGCCTCCTCTTGGTGGAGGAAAATTTGATTGACGACTGTCTAGGCTAGAAGCAGACCACTAGTATTAGATAAAACACGACCTATGAAGTCCAGTACTCTGGAAATAAGACATTATCAATGTCTTCAAAATTAATATCAAGTATATGCCTTGGATCACGATATCTCTTTCTATGCATAGGATGCTTTAAAATGCCCGAGACTAGCTCGTTGCTATGATTTTCTATATTGGGCAGCATGGATTCCATGAGCTCTTGAACGTATTTGCCAATATGAGTCATGTTGAAGTCATTATAAATGGAGGAATTGCGAACAATTCTCCGATCTTTTTGCGCAATAGTCCTAAGGGTAACGTTTTGGAACGTTTGCAGTTCTTTCCATCTAGTTTTACATATTGTGGCCCAGACGGGCATACCATAGGTCAAGATAGTCCGAACAATGACCTTATAGAGTAGGAGTTTATTATCAATGTTTAGAGCACTATTCCGGCCCAGCAGAGCAATCAAGCTAAACTTGGCTCTCCTGGCCTTATTCAACGCATAAGTTGCGTGGGGAGTCCAGGTAAGTTTAGAGTCAATAACAACACCAAGATATTTATAAGTTTCAACCCAGTCCAGTTTTTTGCCATATAGTGTTAAAGAATCTAATGATCTCTTTCTCTTCTTGGAGACAAACATCGCCTTGCATTTGTCTACATTCAATTTTAGCCTCCACTTGCTAAACCAGCTTTCACACTCCTTTAGAGCCTTCTGCAGCCGCGAGACTACTACGGCTGGTTGACGAGCACAGGTCAGTATAGCAGCGTCATCTGCGTAAAAAAAGAGCTTACATTTAGAAGGACTTGGAAAGTCTCGCATAAAATAATTGAATAATACTGGCCCCAGGACTGAACCCTGTGGGACACCAGCTTTTACTTCATACATAGGAGATAGATTATCTCCAACTCTGGCCTGAAAGAACCGGTTGGAGAGAAACGAGTGTATCAGAGTAATTATGTCTTGAGGAAATCCATCCATAATCATTTTAAAAATAAGACCATCGTGCCAGACTTGGTCGAAGGCTTTGTGTACATCGAGGAAAACGAGGAAGACAATTCTTTTAGCACTTTAAAGTGCTCTCCCTTGGCTTCTGTACAAAGTTTCATCCTCCCGAACCAATCAGATATGAATTTTTTCCAGTCCTGAGCAGTGAGCTCCAAAATTTAGTTCTTGTAGAGTTCTCACACTATAAAGTGAAATGGAAAGTTCACTTTATCGCGCTCAATAGGTAGAAACGTCATAGAGATAGTATAATTTATATCCTCATGTGCGATTTGTGAGCTGCTTTATTTCACTCAAGCCTGCTCGCAACTGCTCCTTGCAGCTGATTGTTGAAGTGCCAGGATTTAAGAAAATTAGAGCATTTAAAAAAAAATTTCTTTACCTATTGAGCTTATTAAAGTGAACTCTTCCCTTTCACCTTAGGCCCAGTGCAAACTTGCTGCAAAAGTTATCGGGACGTGCGTCATTTTTAATCACATAAGAAGAAATGCAGAGAGACTGCTGTTGGGATTCACACGGGACGCTGATACCTATCTGACGCCGACATCACTCCTGATAGTTGTCGAGGTTGCCGCAGGTACCTGTGAGATGATCGTTACATTCCTATACCCCGATAGCTGGCAGTGCGCATTTGTCTATAGGAGAGTGCACGTCTGCCGCAGCGTCGTGTCCCCTATCTTATCTACAGCTTGTGAAGTCTCTCTACACGATGTTTGATGAAAATGTGAATGTCGAACTTTTCAGCGAAAAGTAAAAACTCGCCCAGTAATATCGGTGTCTGCAAGTGATGTGCATTGGAACGCCGATAAAACGCAGATTGAAATGACGCAGCGTCCTGATGACTTTTGCAGCAAGTGTGCACGGGCCTAACTCTACGCTGCTTATAGGATATTATCGTCACTGTCGAAATGAAACCCCCTGAGCTCCCTCTTGATTTTGGAGAACTAAAGAAGTTTCAAGGTGCCAAGTTTACATATTGACCCGATTTTCATAGAAAAATTTAGTTGGCACCATGGGCTGGGGTGTTGTCATGGTGCCATAATAAACCTCTTGTCTGGCACGGTCTAAGACTTTTGGCACGTAGGATGTGTTGTGTGCTAGAAGACACGCACACAGCCAAAGAAGTGGAAAAGGTAGGACTCCTAAGGTGGGTAAAATATAGGGTGTATCAGGTTCGATGGTCATAAAGTACTGAGCGTTGTTCTCCGCAAAATTCTAAGCATAATTTTCCTTATCCATTTTTGAACAAGTACCACCCCACGAGGACAGTAAACTGAAGTACCACTGTCAATGAATCGTTAACAGACGTTCGTGCTGTTTTGAAGAAAAATCAATCTATAATCACAATAATTATAAAGTTATAGTGATACTACACTAATTAAAAAAGCATTTTAAATAAATAGAAGGTGTAAAACCACTAGTGGTGGGCGATTCCCGATTCCGAAACTCGATTCCTGAGTGGAATCAATTCTCGATTCCATAATACCAAATAATCAATCAATCTAACTTTTTTTAACTGCTTCACTATACATTGTTATAATGTTTCTGCTTCACAATAAAAATTCATGAGTGGCTTCTTCTATGTGTTTATTTTGCTACTCTTTTAACCATGGAAATAAATTACAATAAACAGATTTAATTTTAATAGTTTTTAAAATAGAATCAATTTTTCGCAATAATCGATTCCAGGAATCGATTAATCGATTCTGACCCTCTCAGATTCGATTCAGTTTTTCAGGGAATCGCCTACCACTAAAAACCACTTAAAACAAGTGGGTGATTATTCGTGAAAAACATTGATTCATGGAAAATAAAGAACTATACGAATACCACCACTTGGCATGGCTTGAAGTACCATCACAGTTTGAAAACCCTGGTATAGGCTATGTTATATTCAAGTTATTTGCGTATAGCCTTAGCCTCACTTCAGGGCCTTGATAAAGCATACTGGGCGAAAGTGAAATTACCATATAATTGCGCCGGGGCGAAAGTGGACTTCGGGGGGCGAAAGTGGAACGGGCGAAAGTGGAAGGGGCCAACTTCACGGGGCCAAAGTGGACTGAACCGATCAAAGCTTCACTGGAAAACTGCAATGAAGTAGAGCAAGGAATAATCATCACTGTAAACGAAGAGCATACTTGCAATTCTGTTTGGAAATTAAAAAAAAAAAAAAAAAAAAAAGTAAAGAAAACTTCCAGAAAGTCCGATGGACAAACAGCCAGAAAAAAAAACAAACCCGCAAGTACAAAATAAAGCGTATAAGTAATCATTAAAGATAAGGGATAACAAACATACAGCAGACGCAACAAAAGGGAAAAGAACGGCAAAAACGATTACGGATAGTATGAATGGGGAAGCAGGAAGTGAGGCAAGCAAAAATCAAGAAGAGGCTGTGACTGCAATAAAAAAAATCATAAATTAAAGAAAGGCCAGAAGGTAATTATCAAGGACAATAAAGTAAAAGGTGAAACTGTAGCGGTTACAAAAGTCATCGGACTGAGTTTAAAGAATAGTTAAAATTGCATTCATAAAGCGCTGATTTTTTTTTTTTTTCAGTAGATCGGTACAACGACGGATGAGCACTCCGTGAGGAATAAAAGACTGTCAGATTTAGTGATCGGCTGGAAGAAGCACACGGTAAGATCCGTCGGAGTCGGACATCAGTGAACGTGCTAACACTGGAAAGTTGCGGGAAAGATTATTTTAGCCTTTTTAGGTTTTTCTTTTTTCTCTAGCCGTAACAACCTCAGGCTGGACGAAATTTTTCGGACGCACGAAAGTTGAACTGAACTTCATTACTAACGAGCGAATTACAATACATAAACCAAGTGGAGTCGCGATTAATCAGGAGCAGTCTCAAAGTCCCAACTTCTAGGGATCAGAGTTCGAATGCCGACTCATTACCCGGCAAAGCCTTGATGAGCGAAATCGCAGAAACATCCAAGACAAGCAGGTCGTGAAAAAATAAAATGTAAAAGATGTCCGCTTACCGATTCCAATATACCGGGTGTCCCAAAAATGACTGATGGATTTTGAAAATCAATAAAAAAAAAAGACGGAATGCGATAGATATGTATCGTTTGCAGCCTTATGCTTAGAAAATCAGAGATATTTATCAACCAAATTTCAAATTTAGTTAACATTTCTACTAAGAGATGGCGCTGCAGGCGATGTGTAACTAAAGCACCAGATAAGTATTATCTAGTGCTTTATGTGTAACAGGTATATTTAAAACGAAGTATTTCAGCTCGCCATTCCATAGTTCGTCGTCAAGCTGATAGCGTGTGCTGTTGAGATTGCAAGTCCGCTCTACCAAAATGGTTTTTTGCAACAGTCCTTGCAACATTTTCATACCGGTTTTTATTTTTTCATAGTTTTCAGCGCCACCTGGGGTGAAAATGTTAATTTGAAATTAGGTGGGATAAAATTCCCTGATTTCCTAAGCATAAGGCTGCAAACGATACATATCTATCGCATTCCGTCTTTTTTTTATTGATTTTTAAAATCCATCAGTCATTTTTGGGACACCCGGTACCTTGCCCTTGCAAGGACCAACCTTATGAACTGCGACTAGTCGACACCGTTTCACTTGTGTACAAAATCCCTGTTACCATTTTGCAGCAGCTTCAAAACAATTCCTGATCGCAAAAGCGTTACCTTTAATAATGAACAGCAACAAAAGACCCCGACGGTAACTCCAAACGCCATGGCTGAATCAAGCCTTGATTACTGAATCCCATGACAGAAAAAGCATGTCCCAGCATAAGGGATCACCTTCACCGTGCAAAGCCAACGATAACAAGCACAAATTCGAACTTGCGCTCCGAGCACAATCAACACCACCTGAAGATAAGGCCTTAGTACCAACACCTCCTAGAAAGAAAGCCTGTGTACTGAAAATTCATACATTGTTACATGATCATAAGAGGTCATAATTTAGGGCTTATTATTGGTAGAAAAACTATTAACAATGCCTTTTGATGATGATGTAACAATGTATGATTTTTCAGTGCACAGGCTTTCTTTTTAGGAGGTGTTGTTAGTACTCAGTGAGAACTGCGTCATCAAACTGACAAGGGGACATTACGACCTCGGAATTTTAGTTTAATGCGAGACTTCGTATAGTTGTAGTGTACCTTTAGGATGTTAATATACTTAAATATTAAGGCGCACTGGTCAGCCAATTTTGAAAAACAGACGGTTTAAAAAGACGGTTTCGACCACCATATTTAAGGGAAACTTTTCCTGCTTGATTATAAGTGATCCGATAGCTCAGACGGCAGCGTGGTTACAACTTACAAATCAAATTATTAAAGTGTGAGGTGGCGGGTTCGAATCCTAGTTGTAAGAATTTTTTTTTCTTTATCCAAAAATTATTCAATATATTATATTTACAAATTTATTTGTGACAACCAACTTTTTTTTCTAGCTTCAACAAAACGGTCATAAGTCCAGGAATTGAATATTTATCAAACGTACTTCCGCCTTTTTTTTTTTTACTTATTTTTCCCACTGGGATAAATATTCCATCTTTTTCAAACGTCGACATCCTTTCTTTTTCAAAGTTTGCAAGGTCCACGTAGGATGTGCTTTGGCAATATTAATAACTTTTATTTTATAGTTCAAAGGAACGTACTCTATTTCTCTGCGATTTTTCCTCTTCTGGTTCATAATCGTCCGATGAAAGATCTTCAATTTCTTGACAAGATACTGGTTCACAATCTTCATTCACATGAATCAATGCCTCTTCATTTACAAATATTTTTTCATCCAGCATTTCTAATGTAAGTTCACAGAGTTGCTGTCCCATCATCATAGCTTCGTGAGAAATTATAGTTGACGATTGTGATGCAATCATATTATTTTCATAGAGCAATATTTCAAAATATACTACTGCATCCTTCAATCGTAATTTCGAAACTTCGCTGTTCATATATTCGTCAATTTTCTCTTCAATCCCAGAAGAGCCAGCAAATTCTCCGCTCTCCATTTTCACAGAAAAACGTTTTTATTAACTATTTATGATTAAAAAACCATTATCGTTTCACAATTAAAAACGGCTATTTTTGTAACGGCTTGGCAAACCTCCGCTCATACTTGACGAGAGCCAGTGGCGCGAGAAAGATCTAGAACATTCCAAACCTCTTCTCACGTGCCTATCTGCGCTCTGCCTACCTTGTGCACTATATGATAAATATGTGAGGTAGCCTCGAAATAATTTTTTTTAATAAAATAAAAAATAAAATAAAATAGTTATTGCTTTTAAAATGTTGAATCTGTACAAAATATTTTGCAGAAAATACTTTATTACTCCGTAGACACTTGTAACAATACAATAAAAATAAGTATAATAATTTTGAGAAAAGGAAAATTTTGTGAAAAAAGTTGGTTGTCACAAATAAATTTGTAAATATAATATATTGAATAATTTTTAGGTAAATAAAAAAAAGTTGTTACAATTGGGATTCGAAACCGCCACCTCACACTAATAAATTGATTTGTAAGTAGTAACCACGCTGCCGTCTGAGCTATCGGATCACTTATAATCAAATAGGAAAAGTTTCCCTTATATATGGTGATCGAAACCGTCTTTTTAAACCGTCTGTTTTTCAAAATTGGCTGACCAGTGCGCCTTAATATTTAAGTATATTAACATCCTAAAGCTACACTACAACTATACGAAGTCTCGTATTAAACTAAAATTCCGAGGTCGTAATGTCCCCTTGTCAGTTTGATGACGCAGTTCTCACTGAGTACTAACAACACCTCCTAAAAAGAAAGCCTGTGCACTGAAAAATCATACATTGTTACATCATCATCAAAAGGCATTGTTAATAATAAGCACTAAATTATGACTTCTGGTTTCATCAACGGCACGGTAGAGAAAGCTAAAAAGCAGTGTTGCGAAGTTAGAGATTTCATCCCTAGATCTAGGTAAATCTGTGCGACTTTAGGGAAATTTTTTTATATCTAGGGATCTAGGGAAATTTTTTTTTGAATAAACATCTTTAGTTTTTGAAAAAAACCATTACAGATGCATTTAAGAATCAATCATTAGATGGTCAGTGAGGGTTTTAATGGTACGCCTACCTCAGCTGTTCGAATTAATGATGAAAAATAGGAAAGAAAATTCCGCAGCCTAGATTCGAACCAGCAACCTTTGGCTCGGACCGCCAACGCGCTAACCAATTGCGCCACTGCGGCCATGAAAGCGAACCGCTATTTGCATGACCTTAGGGCTTGGTTAGAGCAGTTACCTAGTTCGCAGGCTGGGACTATCTTTCCTAAGGCGTAATCATCGTTTTCATCATTAATTCGAACAGCTGAGGTAGGCGTACCATTAAAACCCTCACTGACCATCTAATGATTTATTCTTTAAGAATTTACGCCTGTGTCATTCCCTGTGACGCGTTGTTTTGTTACCGAAACGGTCAATAAATAAAGTAACCCAATCCATGAGGAATGCATTTATCAATAACACATTGACGCTCCAGAATTCGTCATGTAGCCCCTCCAGAACGCGTTCTTAACAGACGGAGGGGGACTACGGTAACCTCCATAGGTCGACAGCTGAAAAGTACTCACTCACCGAGAGCCAAGAGCGCGGGGACGTAAAAGGAGTACCATTCGGCGACTACAAACTCGCCGACTACACAACCTGGAGAGCGGCAACAAGAAAAAAAAAAAAGGACGGAAAGCTCAAACAAGAACGGAGTCTAGGAGTTTCACGTTAGGAAAATCCCGATTAAGTAATAATTATAGTGGAGCTCAACTCCTCAAAAAGGCAAAAAATTGTCGACTCTTGAAATTGTCGCTACAGATGTCATATACACTACCACTCTGCTGCAATCGTCTTTTTGCTTCAAGCACAACAGTGCACACACATGACAGGCGGAACAGAAGAAAGTTGCTACCATCACTTTCCCAGCACTCCAACAACATTTGCATTTCTGTGTGGTTCTTGCCCTTTGGCGAATCACTGTCTGGATTGTTTCTTAGTTTCGGGATCGTAATGATATACATTTGTTTCATCACCTGTGCAGATGCCGTTGACACGTTTGATATTCCATTGTTGAACCTTTCGATTATTTCTTGGTACCATTAGGGCTGCTTTCTGCTCTTGGCTCAACAAACGAGGGAGCCATCGTGATTAAATCTTCCTGGGTTGCAAGCGTTCATGCAAGAAAACCGCTGATGATCCGATGTCCAGGGTTGCCTCAGTCCGGAAATAGGTTACCAGATTGTCATTTGGGATCATATCTGACACAACACGGATGTGTTCGACGCAACTGGATCAACTGGCCGTCCATTGCGAGGCTCGTCTTCAGGCGACCGTCTTCCCCTCTTCAGGCCACGAAACTGTGGCTATTTTAAGTCTCGAAGCTCTACCAGGAAAAGTCTGTTTTAAAGTCTCGAAACATTTCAACATTTCTAATCCTTTGGAATAATCATAGAAAATCATAGCACGCGATGCTTGCTGATTCAGCGCCATTGTTTATGATTATCTGCCAGTACGCGAGCTTTAGAATTGTGTCACGCAAATACAATGCAAATTCTTGCATGCAACCATACGACATAGTGAAGTATTTGATGAAATTAAAATATATTTGGTGGGATGCGTGCAGCGTTCCTGGCTACAAACTTTTAGAGTGCCTTTCGCATTTTGGAGCAATATTCCTCTTCCAACACGGAAAGGTTAAGTTCAATTTATTAAAAAAAAATTATAATGAAAGTTCTATGAAAGGGACTAATAAAAAAGAAAACAATGAAATCTATACATATAATAAAACTGTAGCCGACCCGGTGTCTGTACATGGAAAAAATTTAAGAAAATCTTATGTCACAGCTTTTACTAACACTACCAGAAGCCAAAACGATCATTTTTAGAATTTTTGTCTGTCTGTCTGTATGTTTGTTTGTTACCTCATCACGCAAAAACTACTACACGAAAATTAAGACGGTTTTCATATTCGCATTGTTTAAGATGTAACTTAAAATCTGGTGTATGTTTTATCATGATACGCCAACTAGAAGCCGAGTTCTATGCAAAAATCTCTTAAGCTGGTGGTTGAATAAAAGCTGACATGCGTTCAAGATATTTTTTAGTTCACAAAACAATCAACTATGTAACAATGTGTTACGAGTTCAGCAACAAATACGTAACAATAGCCGACAGTTTTGCTCCGTTGTACCATACCGGTTGTTGTAACAATGCTAGCAGAAAATACCGGTTGTTAATTGGTTGATTGAGGTCACGTGAGTTTTTTCAGCCATCTTTGGTTCAGATATTTATACATTTATTAAGGTTTACTATTATAATTATTGTAAACAAAATTTAAGAGAAAAATAACAAGAAATTAAGCCTCCCGAGGAAGGTATAGGAAAGTGGCGGAAGCCCTGAGTTCATCTATTTTTTATTCCTTCATCTGCACTTTTTAACCCCCCATTTTTTTAAAATCAAAAATTGATTTTCTTGAACCTTGTATTTAGGAAATATAAAAGAATCCTATCTTCGTTCCTTTCTCATCATTTTCGATCGAATGATATAGTACACCCCATATGTTGCCATAAAGTTCTAAAGATCAAGTGATTGCCATCCCTCAACTCCGACCCTAATGGGACAATTTGGCCCAAACTTTATAGTAATGTTGATCTTGCTTAAAGGAATCTGCATGCCAATTTTCACTTCTTTATATGCATAAAGAAGCGTAGACCTTTTGGTCCCCTCTAATTTCCACCCCAGTGGGCCAATCAAAACCAAACTAAATAGTGAAGGTGCACATGCCTATAGTATGCTACATTCCGAATTTCAACCCTTCTACCTCAAAAAATGCGGAAATTTTGAAGGGGACGGACTGACGGACGGACAGACAGACGGACGGACATTGTGAAAACAACAAGTAGCTCCATTCTTCCGCTACTTAATAATTACAAAAAAATGGTTTCACGCAAACGATTTAATCTTACTTCTATTTCTCCACGACCTAAACGAGCACGATTGAGACGTCCAGCAGAAAGCTAACCGTAACGTCCAGCGTTTAGAGTCGCAGCAATCTAGAAGTGCGATGTCTCGATCTCTAGAAACTCTATCCGAGCGTGAAGAGCGTGTTAGGTGACAACATATTTGTAACTTGAACGCTAAATTATTAAGTGGGTTGCAAAATATGCTCAATTGTGTGAACCAGTATGTTAACTGTTTCAAACTTGCACTTGATTCTGTTGCCATTGATAATCGAAATAACCACAAGTTTGTAATTGCTTCCGACAAAAGACTAACAGGAGCTCACCTAGGTAGATACAGCGCTCCTACCGCGAACGAAGTAGCCGTCCTTTTGGTTCTTGTGATGGGAGGGGTATTTTTTACGTACCCAGGATGATCGTCTTCAAAGGATCAGCGAAACACATCGCGCCTATAGTTCATTAGAGTACCCTTTAATGTTTTGTTGAGGGGAAGACTGCTATAATTTTCTCTCTATGATTTTGACCACAAATAGTTGCTACAAATTTCAACAAGAAACCTTCTCCTGTGCAGTACTACAGTTTTATAAATCCAGTTGCGTCAGAGGAAGCATACCTATCGTGACAGATTTCGTGGACTTTTCAGTCAGTTTTAGTTACACATGTATGCCAAAATTGAAACTGAGTGTTCGATTTTCAACCGCAATAACCAAAGACAATTACGTGCGGAAAATTATGTTGACCTTAGATACGATTAGCATCGGGATACCGATGGTGTAAACGTGGGCAAAATGGTGATTCTTTTATCCAAAATCAGTGGAGTCCTAGATATATGCACGAGCGCACTCAAGATGCTTTATGTTATGTCCGAAAATATGGGGGAGCAGATTTATTTATTACCATGATGACCAATCCTAGGTGGCTTGACATAAACACCAACTTCCTTCCTGGGCAGACATCCTATGATAGGAGCGACTTGATTTCTCGGGTATTTCATTTAAAGCAGGAGCGGCTGATAGACTTTCTCACAAAAGAGAAGGTATTTAGAGCTCCGATGCTGCATGTGCTCAATAGAATGGCAGAAACATGGTTTATCACAATAGCATAATCTTTTACCCAAATAAGAACGGAACAAACTATTGGTTGTGTGAAAGCGATTAAAAATGAGCAAGCGACTGCAATAAACTGCAGCATTTTGCAAAACACCGAAAGGAATGAGGTGATATATAATTCTACAGGGTGATTCAGTCAATTTCTGACCATTTCACTCGAATGACGTGCATTAGGGATAAACAATTAAAAGAATATGAGCGCCATATCGAATTTCTAAATAGTTGGAGTTTGTATTGTTGCAACGGCGCTGCATGAAAATCGTATTGTTGAAAAATGGCGCCCGCTTTATCAACAGAGCAGAAATGCAAGGTTGTCGAATGGTATTTCGAGACAATAACACCTGTAACCGTGCAAAGAAAGTTCCGGAAGGAGTATAAGTGTCGAGACGCACAAGGCAGGCAAGCAATCATGGATTTTGTCAAGCAATTTCGTGCCACTGGATGTGTTAAAGGCAAGAAAAAAGGCGGGAGCGAAGCTCGTGTTCGAACGGCCGAAGTTGTCGAAAATGTTCGCACAAGGTTGGTCGAGTCTCCTACCAAAAATCTGTTCGCCGCCTATCCATTGAAGAAGGGCTGTCGTATACCACGACGTGGCGAATTTTGAGAAAGGATTTACACCTGTTCCCGTATAAGATCCATGTTTATCAGGAGTTAACAGACACCGGAAGACAGAAGCGACAACAATTTGCGATGGAGTTTGGAGCAGAAATGGAAGCCAATCAGGACATTGTGGACAACCTCTGTGTGTCAGATGAGGCCTTCTTCCATCTGTCAGGTGACGTTAATAAACACAACGTTCGTTTTTGGGGTTCTCAGCACCCTCATGAGATCCATAAGTCACCTCTTCATCCACGAAAGGTTATGGCTTGGTGCGCGATTTCCAAAAGAGGCATCATTGGTCCGTTCTTTTTTGAGGGCACCTTAACATGTTGGAAACCTTCTTCATCCTCGAGCTGCGAAGGAGGCGTATACCACTTCGACATCAATGGTTTCAACAGGATGGGGCTAGGCTTCACACCACTAATGAAGTGCTAGACTTTCTCAATCAGAAATTCGGAAATCGTGTCATTTCAAACAGGTTTCCAGATCGATTCGGGGGTGGCTTTCTTTGGCTCCCTACGAGTCCTGGCCTAAACCCATGTGACTTTTATCTCTGGGGGTTCCTTAAAGACAGTGTGTTCACTACAGCACCAAGAACCCTAGACCAGCTGCGACAAAGCATCGTCGACTGCTGCACCCTTGTGGATGCAGAAATCCTGGATAGAGTTATGAACAACTTCACCATTCGGTTGCGATCAGTTCAAAACGTTCGTGGTGGCCACATTGAGCATATCATCAAGACTTTTCCACGGGAATAAAAACTCCGAACTGCCTAAAATATCATACTGGAATGCTAAGTTTGTAAACATTAATGGTTCAATAAGTCATAGTACTGAAATGGTCAGAAATTGACTGAATCACCCTGTATAAATGTTGTTTTGGGTCAAACTGATGCCACCACTTATCCGATAGTTTCTTAAACCTTAGTGCATCCGGACTTCCCGCGCATAATATTGCCCTGAAAGTCGGTGTTCCGATGATGCTTCTTCAGAACATAACCCCTCAGAAGTTGTATAATGAAACTCGGCTTAAAATAGTATTGCTTCAAAATAATATTATTGAAGCGGAGATGCTAATGGGCTGTGTTACTGATGAGATAATTTTCATACGCGATATACCATTCTTAATAACTTTCACTTTCATTTATGCGCGTGCGATTCCCAGCCAGCGCCTGTTTTGCTATGACCAGATATTCCGGGCCGCTGGCCTAGATCTCTCAACCAGATGCTTCTCGCACGGACAACTTATGCAGCCTGCTCTCGGGTCGAAGATCATGTGTTCATAGCAGCTTCTATGGGAAAAACGGAAATCGTTTTACTAAAGAATTCCTTTAAATAAATGGCAAATTAAGCTATACCTTAAGTGATAAAAAACGTGTTGGCTTACCTCTTTTATTCTGTTTTATGTTCTTTGTATATTCAAGTACTTATATTTATCATAATTTCTATATTTTCCAACTTTTTTAAACTATTTGCCGGTTTAGAAGTTTTCAACATCCACGCAGATGAAGTCGCGGGCAACAGCTAGTCAATCATAAAAATGCAAATTCAAGCACTTTTAATGAAATATCAATTTCTTCAAAGGCATATGTAATTCCAAAAACATATAAAAGATCAATAAGATGTTAACAAACATCAGGATAATAATTAAAAGAAAAAACAAAGCATATTGAATGGCTACGATGTGGATGTGATATAAAAGAACCAATGACGTATATTAAAAAACCAATGACGTTCTTTAATATATGTCATTGAAAAGAACATACATCAAATTTTCAAAATTTAATTTTGAGTAAATTTTTGAGAATAATTTTTATTAATACTGCAAAAATGACTGTTAATAAAGATCAATTAAAGGCTATTAATAACGCATTATTTTCATGCATGGGGACGAGTTTTAGCACCATTGTGGCAAAAATAAGAAATCTATCTGCCTCCCATTTTAGATGCGGAAAAACATAGAATGGACAGGTCTTCTATAATGTAGTTGGCCATGCCATTGTCTTTAGATCACGGTCTATAGCAAGGCCTCTGTAGACAATGCCAGCTCACTCAGACAAAATGCGGCAATAGAAGGCTGGCAGATGATACAGCTGAGACGGATGATTTTTAATGTTCAGCCAAAAAATGTAAAAAATGCACTATATGTTATTTTATTCACAATAGTCTTCACATTAAAATATTACAATCGTCTAACTATTTAAAATCTAGTAAGAAAAAATAATTCTCCTTGAAAAAGTTAGTTTAGCTTAATAAATCTAAAATACATTATTGTAATATGTTAATGAGAAGAATATTGTGAATTTTTACATTCTGTTTGCTCAGCATTTAAAAAAAAAAGTCCATCTCACCTATATTATCTGCCAGCCTTCTATTGCCGCCATTTTGCCTGAGTGAGCTGGCCTTGTCCAGACTTGCGCTTAGAGCCTGAGCTGCATGAACCAATGAGCGTGAAGAAAAGACTTTGACGTCACAAAATGTTCGATGTCTCACTCTGCTGCCGACTGAATAGACTGCTTTTTATATACCCGGTGGCGCAAAAAAGGTGTTAAGACAGTTTTTGTCTACTATGAGATAACATGAGGTTATAGATTCTTATCGTATTTATGCTATAACAGATATCCTGAAATTTAATGCAGAAGGTTTTTAAAGTGATTTTCGTCTGTTGCAATCACATGAATTCCGTGATGACACTCTGAAGAACATCATTTTCGACTGCACGAATCTCTGAAAATTCCCTGAGTGGCCCTTCCTGGAATCATATACTGATCCGATCGTTTCAAAACGTTTCAATCAACCTGTAAAAACCATGGAACAAAATTACTATAGGCTACGGTACAAAAATCTAAGGATGTCCGGTGGCGGATTGTCCAGTGGCGGATTTAAGGGGCTTGCTACAGGGGCTATAGCCCTCCCCATCGGTCCCTAGTAAGATAAATTGTAAAAAATTTTAATACTGCAATAATATTACAATATATATTAATTAAGATAAATAAAACTCCTTTAATTAAAAGAAAACAAATAAAATGAATAATAGGAAACAATGAAAAAAGTCACGCAATTGATAAAGTAAATGTTAAGGACGAAACAAAGGTCTTGTGGAGAAACTTAGATGAAATACATAAGAAACACAGAAGAAACGAGGATCTAGTGAAGAAATGTTACACGAACACAGGGAGGCACACAGTTACTGATGAAGAAGGTCTATGATGAAAGTTCGATGATTCGTAACACGTAGATGACTAACTTGAAATATATTATAACGTTTTCGGGATTTTTTTCCCATCTTCAGTAATAAAGTTTTTTGAATGAATGGAAGATATAATAATAAAAAACAAAACAATGTAATCTAATACAATATGTGATATTATGATTAGCTTGATTGTTGTGATCAGGATTGCTGAGTGCAAGGGAAGTGATATTATATTTTTAGTAGTAATTTCCATTTATTATTAATTTCTATAGATGGTTTGGCTAAATTTTTTTCATTCGAAATAATGTTGATGGTTTCTTTTATTAATCTTTTTTATAATTTTTTTCTTTACTAATGATTTTGATTTTGTTCCAATCCGGATTATGATTTTGGTTAATGCAGTGGTTCACTAAATGATTGTTTTTATCTTTGTTTCTAAGTGCTCTTTCATGTTCTTTTATTCTTGTTATTAATTGTCTTTTTGTTTGACCTGTGTAAATGTGTTGACAATTGGCGCATGGAATTTGATATATTATGTTAGTGATATTCCATTTTTCTTTATTATTTTGGCAAATGTCTCTGAAATTAGAAATTGTGTTATTGTTTTGATTTTTTGTTGTTTTTATATTGGTGGTTGTTATTAATGTTTTTGTTATGTTATTTGTTATTTTTGGTATGATTTTAATGTTTGGTATCTGTTCTAGTATTTTTTTCTGTTTGTGAAAGGTTTTATTATTGTATTGTATTGAATATCTTCTGTATTGTTCGTATTGAGTTGTGTTATTTTTTGTTGTGTTGGTGAATGCTTCTATATAAATTTTATCAATTAGTTCTATAGGATATTTATTTTTTGATAGGTTTATTTTCAGATTTTTTAATTTTAGTGGGATATATTTTGGAAATGTGAGATTTTTTATTCTTTGTATATATTGTTTAATTGTGTTAATTTTTTGGTGTGTGGGTTGTTGTGATAAATAATGTGGTATGTTATTGCCTTT
>JAHWFO010003482.1:580537-612239 GCA_023313115.1 Rhysida immarginata
GGGGGGGGGGGCTAAGGAAGGGGGGCTAATCAGGTGGTTTGGCTAATATGTTATAAGTTATTTCAAATAACCACCCCCTCCCCAGGCAAGTGATGGTCCTGAGATCTTTCCTAGACTGAAGTTTGTAAATGTAAATTTGTAAAATTATTGCAGTATAAAAAATATTTACAGTTTATCTAATTGATATAAGTTTAGGACCAATGGGGGCTATAGCCCCTGTAGCTACCCCCTTAAATCCGCCACTGTATGCTCATCGATATTAATTCTTCACACAGCTTTACCCTGTTACATTTATGTGGTGAGACCCTTGAAGAAAATGCGAGAAGTGTTCCTTAAATCATTTGCTAAACACATGAGTGTAGATTCACTCATTGCATAACAGATAAGGGCTCCCTTCATCAACATTTAATTCACCAACTCTATGAAATTTTCCATTCTGCTTGTGGGACGCATGGCTCCACCCGCTTCGTAGAGGTTTAGAATCTGTCTCACCTACCCTCTTTGCACAGAGCATCCTTTTATAATTTCTCAGTTTCCGGCCTCACTTTCGCCAAGAAAATTTAAATAAAATTTCTCAAAAAACACGTTTACCCAACAAATAAACCTCAATTCTTAACTTCATGAAAGACATACTCTATGAATTGCTAAACAATACTACCTCATCAATTATTCAAAAGACCAAATTCATGTCAAGTCATAAAAAATCGCAAAGATTATTATTTCCGTGCTATATTGACATCCCCTCTACCTAACAACTCATTGACAAAAATCCTATTTATCTATTTTTATAAATACAAATAACTCAATTGTAGATCACATTACAAATGAAACACTAATAATTATCTCATCTATAGGTTAATCACAAATAAAGAACCTATATCTCCAAAGACCATCACAAAATCTATTATAAAGAATCCACAAAAATTCACCCCTGTGAATTAACATCTTTAAATATTCAAAACAAACACGTGAAATGTCACAAAAGCACAATTATTTTCACAGATATCAAATCAACTGGAGAACTATATCTTGCCGATTCAGAGCATTAACTCTAATGAAAATTGTTCATTTGTGCCGCTGCCACTGGCACCAAACATCTCTTTTAAAGAAGTTTTGTTGATAATATATTTTATAAAAAAAATATAGCGTTAAATTTAGATCTGCCAAGTCACTTGCTGAGGACACATGCAAGCAGACACTATCACAACAGTGGTACCAAGAAAGAGCCAAAAGAATTTGTGCTTTTTCATTTGGTTTGGTTTTACAGAGACATCGGCGGAACACCATCACTGAAATGTACCTTAAAAACTTGTTTCAATCTAAAAATATTGACCATGTCCCAAGTATCGCTGATGGAAAAAAATGTGAAAATCTGGCAAAAAAAGAATTTTTAAAGACACCCTACTTTTCATTTGCATGAAATTGGACTGATAGTAAATCATGCATTCCCTTTCCCAGGTGCACTCCAGATGGGTTAGTTTGTACTAATCGAGGGTTGGAGCTTATTGAAATTAAAGCTCCTTACAAATTCAGAAATGACAAAATTTTAACTACAATACAACAAGAATTTTATTTGAAATAACAGGGAGAAAACATAGTTTTAGATCCTTCTCATGTATATTACTCATAGGTTCAAGATTGGATGTTGATTTCAGATTAAAACCATGCAATTTTATAGTTTTTACCAATGTAGACTTTGTTTGTATTTCCATTAATTTGACAATAATTATTCAAAACAAATGTTAACAACATTACAAGATGTTTATTTTAATCATTGTTTATCATACTTAGAAAAATAAAAAAATACTGAACTGAAGTGTGTGTTAATTTAAATTGTACAAGTTAACGTGATGCATTTGAAACTGAAAAATTTGCAAGTATGCAACAAATTGTCCATATTTGATTAATGCTTCATAGCATAGCTAAAGGTATAACATCTGTTAATATTCTGAAAATTTTGATCCGTCGAATGCTTCTTTCTACCTGTATTCGATATCTGGCAATGTTTTTTGGTTTTTATTACTTCGGTTTCTTCCATCTGTTGATTACGTGAAGCAAATGGAGGAATTACTAAAGAAATAACTGCTTTATCAAGTAGTCTATGTTCAAACTGTTTACCTGCTACTCGTTATTAGTAAAAACATATAATACTGTATACCCAATATCAAATGCAGTAATACCCCATTCGCACTACACATTTCAATCTAGCTCCACTTCTCAATCGGGTTTGAAATGTGCAATGCGAACGCATCTAGCTCAACTTAAGCTAGATTGAAACTCCTAGAACTGGATACGAGCGGATAAATCGCCCTGCTCCCGACCAAGTGCGCATGCTTCACACTCCGTCAGATTTTACCTGAACAATACAGTCGATCATCACCGCCGTACGAGGACGAAGAACGCCGAAACCATTTGTATCCATGAATCTTTCTTTTCTTTTAATGTTTAACTTTTTTTTTTAATTTATTAATAATCTGTTTATACTAATAAATAAACAATGCTTAAATGGTAGGATTTTTAAAATTTACTGAATTACCCTTTTTGCTTTATAGAAATTATTTAATACTGTATTAATTATTTATTTCAGTGAAACCGTATAATTTTTTTAAATGGTCAATTTTATTTGTTGTTCATGTTAAATATGTGTTATAAAGTATAATTTTTTAATTTTGTCCATACATTCTCTAAGAAAAGTTCTTATAACTCCTAAAATGCTTCAAAATGTGTTTCGCAACGATAGATTTGAAATTTTGAAACGTAAAATTTTAAATCTGTTTTTAGTGTGATAATGGAATTGTTTTGTTAAAATTCGCTCTATTCCCTGAAATAGATAGTCAATTTTGGGAGACTCTGCATTACGAAAAATAATGAAAACAGCCTGCATCCCCCCCCCCCCCACTCTTTCGAGGGGATTAGCTGATGAAACCTATTTTTTCTCTACTGTGTTGTGATATTGATTTAACATACTGTTATAAATTCAAATTTAAAAAATAAATGATCCAAGTTGCAGGTTTTTTAATAGAAAAATATAAATAACTCTGTCTGTTTTTTGTTAGAGGAAATTTAGATGGCATTTCCTTAGCGCCATCTCTTGACGAAACAAACAAACATAAACCAAGATATATTATATTTACCCCCACCCCCCTCCCTTTGGGGATATGTAAATCTTACTCTGAATCTAGCGAATATGAGCTCAATCGGATAAGTGGTTGAAAAGTTTTTAAAACATTTATATATAAAGATTTGTACGTATCATTGAATATATCTTGACTTGCAAATATCTTAGAATCTTCCGAACTTGGCTATATGAAATCTACTTTGAAATTTGCTTGTAGGTTATGTATGTATCATATATTAGCAAAACGAATGAATTTTGCAAAATCTATTCTTAAAACGCTATCTCTAATATTCTCTAACTTTAATATGTAATAGTTTAAAATAAATTCACTGTCTCCAAAATCTATTATCCCAGTCAATTTCAATTTTACTAACATTCATCTAAAGGACATCCTATTTGTTTCAAATTTGTTTTTTTTCCTCTTTCCCAAATACATGCATGTAAGTCAAAATAATAATGTATCAAAAATCTTTTGAGAAATAAAATCTTTGAAAACAGGGTTAAAATACAACAAAATTTTATTTTATAACAATGTAATAATATACATCAATAATTAAAATTAAAAGATGCCTTGAAAGTGTGACAATATAACAAAATAAAGAAAAAATAAAATCAGAAACCATAAATTTACAAAGAATTATTTAAATACTTCGGATGCAATTTCGATAGCAATGGCACCTTCTTCAGGCGAGAAGGAATTAGGAAGAAAAAAAATAACAATATTACTTGATGACAATTTGGTTTTGCATGCAAGGTACATCGAGATAATATAAAACATTTTGTTGAACGATCTCTTTGCAGCCGCCACGTAAGTTGAACGATCTTTTTGACATGCGCAGTAAGTCTTCTCATCAATTTGCTTTGTCTGGGTTTTACCCATGATGCACTTGTTCTAATATAGTAAAGGCGGAGATATCGTTGAAACGTGGAAAGCCTATTAAAAGTCATAATATAAAACAAATTGCCTTCGAATCGATATTCTGCGTCATTTTTTAATTTATTAATTTCATTTATCTATTTAAAAAAAAACCGAAAATGGAAACTAAATATAAATACTAAAACAATGTTTCGAAAACGAAAGCGGATGCTTTCACGGAATAACTAAGCGATTTACTTCCCATTAACGTCTATTGGCTGGCGTTAGAAATGACGTCATCTTGTCGTTCAACTTACGTGGCGGCTGCTATAAGCACAAGGTTGCCAGGTTTGGCTTTTTTCTTCCTGAGTTGGCTTCTAAAAATCAGGGTCTGGCTTTCCCCCATTTTTTGGCCAAATCTGTTTTTTTTTTTTGGTGTTTGGTGGTTTGGAGTTTAATGCTGTTTCTCTTAGGCTAAGGTCAAAAACTCTCACCGGTGAGAAGAGTTAGCGTTTGGTCGGTCAGAAATCCCGGTGAGAAAACTGTGACGTCATTTTAACGCGATCAGAAACGCCAGTTAGTGCTGCTATGCCTAACCGGTTAGTCTCACCGTCCTCACCGAGAAAAAGACGGTTAGCCCAGTGAGAAATTACGTCATCATTCTCTCACCGGTGAGGGTTTTTGACCTTAGCCTTAATGAAGTTGATTTTGGAGCCAAGTTCAGGACTGAACTGAATAAATGTACCTTGACAGTGGAAACAAAAAAAGCAGTTAAAGAACGGTGCTTAAAATATTTAAAAGTGGCAGTGGATCAAATTGAAAAACGCCTGTCCGACAATTTGAATCTTATGAAAAATATCTCGCTTTTCTCGCCGAGAATTTGTTTGAGCCACATAGATCGTGGTCAATTAAAAGATCTTCCATTTGCTATGTCACGTAACTATCAAGAGAACCTCTCTCTCATTGATGAGCAATATAGAAAAATATTTTTTGTTGACTGGATAAATGGCATTAAGTCAAGACCGTTCACCGTGGGTGTTGGACTCCGCCAAGGGTGCGTACTGTCGCCCATCTTGTTCATTATCTTTATGGACTGGATAGACAGGGGCAGCCGAGGCGATGAGCGTGTTTGTGTGGGCGACTGCCTGGTGGAGAGGTTGCTCTTTGCGGACGACCTTGTCCTGCTTGGGTCTTCTCGCGCGAACCTTCAGCATGCACTAGACCGGTTTGCAGCCAAATGTGAAGAAGCTGGGATGAAGATCAGTGTGGCTAAAACCGAAGTTCTGGTTCTTTCAAGACAGCCTGCTCAGTGCGCTCTCCATGTTAGGGGAGCCTCATTGAGACAGGTGGAGAAGTTCAAGTATCTCGGGATTGCATTCACGAGTGATGGACGGCAGGAGAAAGAATTGGATGCTCGGATCGGTGCAGCAAGCTGTGTCAGACGTGAACTGTGGCGATCCGTGGTAACGAAACGAGAGCTGGGTAACAAAGCCAAGCTCTCCGTCTTCAAATCTATCTTTGTCCCCATTCTCACCTATGGTCATGAGGCTTGGGTAATGACCGAAAGAGTGCGATCGCGGGTACAAGCGGCCGAAATGAGATTCCTGAGAGGTGTGGCAGGTGTTACCCTACTAGATAGGGTGTACAGCAGCACAATAAGGGAATCTTTAGGTGTTGAGCCGCTACTTCTCCGCATTGAGAGATCTCAGTTGCGCTGGTATGGCCACGTGATACGGATGCCGCAAACTAGTCTTCCTAGGCAGTTGTTATTTTCCAAGCCGGTGGGTAAGAGACCAAGGGGTCGGCCTAGAACCAGGTGGCTAGACTACATGGAGAATCTGGGTTCGAGTCGCTTGGATATTACCAGGGAGGACATGCGCCTGATGGCGGAAGATCGCGATCGCTGGAGATCCTCCATAGGGCTGCTGCCCCCGCGACCCTAACGGATAAGCGGGTTTGAAAAGTAAGTAAGTAAGTAAGTTGACTGGAAGTCTTAATTACAGCAATGCTACAGGAGCTAAACCTTTCAAAGAGCTTGTAGAATTGGCTTTAAGTGCATTGTCACTGCAGTTTTCAAACGCATTTCTAGAACGCGTTTTTTCTCACGTTACTTGCGCAAAATATAAATTGCGGAATCGAATGAATCTACACCTTTTAGATTCTGTGTTGACTGTCCGTATGTATTTATTGGGCAAAAAAAGAGTGTTGAAAAGACACTAATGTAACGAAAGACATATTTTCAAGGTTTACAGACAAAATGTACCATACAGCTGATGCAGATGAAAGTGATAGTGCAACATTGAATGAGTTGGTTGATGTACTTGATGGTTAATGGAATCGGGGAATAAGTAGGGTGTGCCAATATGTTCACTGTCTGAAAACGCTTTATTAAAAACTGTAGCCAAATTGTATGCTAATTTTTTTAATATTTGCATTAAATGTTTGACTCTTATATCTCTTTGCTTGTTATTTTCGTTTGATTGTTCTGTTTATTAAATTTAATATCAATAACTTAAAGATTTTTTAAACTTTTTCTTTTCAAGATTTTTTTAAAATGTAGTTTTCTTTTTATTAAATCGTAACTTTTTTTTCGTGGTAGGGAGTTTGCTAAGAAATTAACAGTACTTGGTAATATTGCCCCATGAGGGTGTTAAGGGAACTGGCTTTTTCTGGCATTTTTTTGTAGCTAAGTTGGCCTCTACATCACATGCAGGTTTACCACAGAAAACCTGTATCTCACTTCCCTGACATTGACGGTCTCATTTCCCTGACCAAATCGTATTTAAAAAAAAAAAAAACATGTCTCTACAACAGTTTTTCAGACACAATTTTAATATTATTATTATTATTATTATCAGTTGTCACATTATATAAAATTAGTTTTAGCATCTGTATTACGAGGCTTGTTCAAGAATTTTTGCCTCCTGGTCCGTAACTGGAAACATCAATAGGATTAATCAGTTATTCGATAAATGACTTAATGTCTCCAGTAAAATCTATTTCCCTGACTTTTCCCAGGAAGAGTCTCATTTCCCTGACAAATGCATGAAAATAGCCCTTCTTCCCTGACCACGTTTCATTTCCCTGGCTTTCCAGAATGTGGGAACCCTGCACATACGAACCTGGCAACCCCGTATAAGCAATAGATTAGCAGGTATAGCCTGCTGCTCTTTTGCTTCTGGTTTCTTGAAGCTGTTCTTTTTGAATGTCGTCATTTCTTTTCTTTGTTGACTTAAAAAACCGTTGTGAAGCAATCTTTTTATTGCTTGGCTCATTCATATTTTCACACATCTCTCCGCGAAAAGTGGAAAAAGATCCATCTGTTGTTCTCAACTGAGCTGATCCTTCTGTAATGATTTTCATTGCTAACTTAAGATGTCCATTTTGGATACATTTCTGTAAGTTTTTAATAAATTCTTCGTATCTCTGTTGTACATATTGCTCATTTTTTTTTTTTTACATTTGACTGTTCTAAGGTTTTCATATGAAAAAAAAGTTCTCAATTTTCATGAACATCTTCATCAATGATTAAATGTGATTCTTCATTGTCATCTTTTTTACTTTCACCTTTTGGGAGCACTTGGCAAACCAAATGAATATGTTTACACATATTCGTCTTAATACTGTTATCGATACAACTGCATCGAAACTGATGAAGGCAATAATTACGTTCTTTGCACGTAAGTGGGCATGTTTTTGAAGGTTCCATGACAATTCAGAACATGGCAATTCAGAACATGATAATTCAGAACATCACTGATCAGAACGTTGATAAATCAGAACTATGACATATCAGAACTATCACAATTCAGAACAACGACATATCAGAACATAGATAAAACAGAACAATGACGAATCAGAACTGTCACAATTCAGAACTGTGACAAAACAGAACGTAAATATATTCATATGTATGGTATTGATTATTTATTGAGTTTTTATATATTTATTTATTTATTTACTTGTGAAATACTTTGAATTTAATCATTAAATAAAGTTAATCATGAAAATATGGACTATGAAAAAATACAAAAACGTAATCACTGCAGATTGGCCATTCGAGGTAAAAATTTCAATTTGTCTTCTTCAGCATGATATTCTTGCAAAACTCTTGCTACTCGAATACTTAGGGTCTCGAATCTCTTTTTTGTGGCTTCTGGGAATAGAGCAGCAGACTCAAAATGATTCCAAATTTTGAAAATTGTTCGAAATATTGTGAACCTCATTGTAGCGTTGCTCATCTGGAAATGTGGCAGCTAGTTGATCAAAGACAGTTCTTACTTCAAGTATTGGCACAATAGAGAGAGCAGGTAGGGACTTCAGTTTCAACTTCACGTTTATATCAGACTCGTATGCTTCCTTTAAGCCAACACTGTTGATCTTCCTAATAACGCTCTGGCATAGATAAAAGTTGCACCCTTTCACATCTGCTTGTGGAAAAGCAACTTGAGCAGCAGACATACATGCTTTTTCAAAGTCAAGCAGAATATTTTTGGGGTGTTATATTGGGCACTAATTGCTGCAATAGGGAAAACACTCTGCTGTATGTAGCCGTATTTTTTTTTGCAAAAGAAAATACATGGAGGTTATGAATTGCCAATTTTAGCATGCCAAGTATACAGCTGATAAAACATGCTGGGAGCTTTATCAAATGTTCCGTCTCCAAAAATGACATCCTTCTTTCATTCTGAAAGCAAATCCTGATTCCCAATTGCCTGTATTCTATCTGGGTCATCAGCCCCCGTATCATACAGTATGAGATCAGCATACTTCTCGGGGATAGGAAAATTAGCCGTAGCCGGATTGGGAATAAGAACAGTTTCTTAGTAGTTTCTTAAAAGTTTAGAAAGATTTCGCGTGAGTGAGGACTTTTGGAAAGTGTAATACATCGATGTTGTGATTCGATAAATAAATAAATAAATAAATAAATAAATAAATAAATAAATAAATAAATGCTATAATTTAATGCTTTGCTGATTCTTCTATCCTCTCCTCAGCTCCCCTTAAATAATGTTATTAAACAAGTTTCTGATTAGTCATAGTTCTCTTTTATGTATGTTCTGATTAGTCATAGTTCTGTTTTGTCTTTGTTCTGATATGCCATTGTTCTGAAATGTGACAGTTCTGATTTGGCATAGTTCTGATTTATCAAGGTTCTGATTAGTGATGTTCTGAATTGTCATGTTCTCATTTGTCATGTTCTGAATTGTCCGGTCACCGTTTTTGAACATGTCTTCAGTCTCATTTCTACTTTATATAATTCCCCAAAATTTGTTTTTGAGGGTACCAACCAATAATCTTTTTCGACAACTACATTATCTGGCGATAATTTAATGCCAACATCATGTATTTGCCTGAGAATCGATTGTTTGGATGAAACTTTTCCTCTGCATAGTGAAATAAGACAATCAAATTGCTTATCAGTAACAAATTTCGTGAGAGCATGAATAGCTTTGTCTAAACGCTTGACTTATTTCCGTCAAGGTATTTATATTTAAGCGTTTTATATAAATTTTCTAAATGCATATTTGTGTTCACCCCAAGCCAGAGACGGTGACACCTAGCCCATTTTTCTGACTGCTTTGAATAGTAAGTACCGAAATATTTTGCAAATTCACGTGTAGTGGTGCTTGAGACGAGTTGACTTTCAACTTCTTGTAACATTGTAGAAAACGCGTTTAAGTCAATCTCCTGCAACAAACAACGTAAAACTTTATAGAGTTTACATTGCATTTCCACATCTTTTATTAGTTTCATGTTCCTTCTCCAAGCTTGATCCACATGCACCACAAATGATGAGAGAAGGTTTAGCAAACACTCTTACAGGATTCCCACAGAAAATCTGTATCTCATTTCCCTGACTATCCCTGACTTCGACGGTCTCATTTCCCTGACCAAATCGTAATTATTTTTTTAAAACACGTCTCCACAAAAGCTTTTCAGACACAACTATTATATTACGTTATTTTATTACATATCGAAGCTTACATAATTTGCTTTACAGAATACTCTTTTTTTTTTTATTTAGTTCACGTAATTTATCTGATATAGCTTCCTCTTCTTGTTGGGCACACAGTCTAATCTTCTTCTTTTTACTTTCTAGTTTCTTCATTTCTTCATCAATCGCCCTCTTTTCCGATTTTCTTTTAAAATCTTCAGCATTCAACTGACGTTTTTCTTCCAAGTAGGACTGGTAGCTCCAACGTGCAGACCAGACTGACTGAAGCATTCTTCGATTTATAGTCACATTGTGTATGCCTCCAAGATATTGAATAGCATCGTGCACTTGTCTTTGGGAT
This sequence comes from Rhysida immarginata, assembly GCA_023313115.1. Classification (NCBI taxonomy): domain Eukaryota; kingdom Metazoa; phylum Arthropoda; class Chilopoda; order Scolopendromorpha; family Scolopendridae; genus Rhysida; species Rhysida immarginata. The sequence goes on from JAHWFO010003482.1 coordinate 590,811, forward strand.
ATGAGAGAAATCTCATGTTGATTTTCCGCAACCAAAGTTTTTATTTATGGAAAACCCACTTTCCACAGCTGCATTACCGTGTGACAATATGAGGCACAATTTCAGCCAGAGCTCAGAATATTTAGTCTTGTTCAAAATATTCGCAAAGAACGCATCCAGTCTCATATTCACCGTATCGTCACTGATATACTCTTGAAAATATTCTCCTAAAACTCCTGTCGAGTCGAGACAAAGAGACGAGTATTGTAGCTTAGCCCTTTCGGCAACGTTTTCGGTAATCCTATTGAAATCATGTAGTGCTTGAAGAACTATTTTAATCCTGCTTTGACCCAGTTGTGGATTTGTGATGATGAGATTGGGATCAAAACACGTTATGCCTCTTACAATTTTGTATTTTAGAGGACTTTTATCAACGATCTTTTGAATGGTGGCAATAAGAAATCGCTGGCAGTCATACCTGAAACCAATAATTTCTCTTTCTGAAGCTTTCACAATTTTATTTGAGGTACTTTTCAGTGCAGAAGCCAACATCCTACTTCCTTACATCTTCCTTATTATTTAAGTCTATCATGACCAGCTTTGCAGGAGTGTCTGAAGCCATCATCACATCCGGTTTTACACGTCGATTTAGTAGACCCCTCAGGAGATCATGAAGACTGGAGTACAAAAATGGAGCAAGTGGTTGTGGACTCTGAAATTTTCTAAGAAAGGGTTCACAATGGGAGGCAACTGTTTTAAAAAATCCTAATTTACACTTCATAAACACATCTTGGGTTGCTGTAGTAACATTTTTACATGGCTTCGTTTGATTTAAATTAGTACTTAAAACAAACTCTTTAAGATTGTCAAATATTTTCAAAGCTCTTTCTAGGCAAGCTACATTCTCAACCCATCTGACCGTGCAATGTTTCAGTGGAAAGGATGTGCTCCCAGTTAATTGCGTATATTGAGCCCGCCTAACTGGGGAGTCCTTGAACAAATAGTATGCATCACGGAGAAATGTGTGTACATCCCATTCTGCAGCCTGCAAGCCTGTTTTCACCGCCCCATTGATAACGTGAAGTCCATAAACACCTAAGTCTAATAGTTTCTTCCCATCAGGATTTTCATTATGCATTATACCGGGCTTTGCAAAAGTTCTGTTACACTCTTTACATCCCCCAAAAAATGAACTGCTCATGATTTGGATAATTCCATTTCCACAAAAGGATCAAATAATATATTGGAAATTACGTGTTAACCTCTGAGTGATCCTAATGTCCACGACAAAAGCGATGGAAACGAAACGAGTAGAGATCGCTGCTCTCCTGCGCGCGGGCCACACGAAGTCCGAGATTGCCAAGCTCCTCAAAGTCAGCCGGATGACCATCCACAGAGTTGCGGACAGGCTCAAGAATGGGAGAGACCTTAAAGATCAACCTCGTTCAGGTAGACCTCAAGTCGTCAACCGTTTGGCTGTGAGAAAAGCCTTCAAACAAGACCCGACGCTCAAAATGACTGCGCTCGCAAAGAAAAAGAAAATTTCGGTGTCCACAGTGTCCAGAGCGGTCAAAGAAGAAGGTGGAAAGAGCGTGAGGCCTCTGCTGACGGATCGGATACGGGAACAACGTCGGGAGCGCTGTCGCCGTCTTCTCAACGACTTGAAGAGTCATGGCGAGCGAATTGTCATTTTCTCTGACGAAAAGACCTTCACGGCCGATCCTGTCGTCAACAAGCAAAACAACTGCGTGGTAAGCTTCGGCCAGGACATCTCCAAGGTCCGCTACGTGTCTACAACCAAGCACCCGGCCTCTGTGATGATGCTCGGAATCGTGGCGTCGAATGGCGAGAAAATGCCACCCGTGTAGTTCCCAAGTGGATACTGGCTAACGGCGGCTGATTACAAGGACATCCTGGCCACAAAAGAAATGTGGACTACATCTTTCAACAGGACGGTGCCCCTGCCCACACTCTGCAAAACTGGTTGGGGTCCAACATGACCTTCTAGTCGAAGGGCTTTTGGCCTCCGCAGTCGCCAGACCTCAATCCACTTGACTACAGCGTGTGGGCGCATGTCGAGGGGAAGGCCTGCAAGGTCCGTCACAGCCTGCTGACTGATAGCTACAAGGTAGCCGAAATACATATGCGGGACAATAAATTGTTGTGGATAAGAGGTTTCTTTCTTTTGTTTATCCACAATTTCTCATTTTTTTTTTAATATGGGTTATGGTAAATAAGCCCCTACTCCTACTGTTACTTCAAATTGGTTTAATCAATACAATGGAATCAAGCCAAAAACTGTGGACACGACTATAGAAAGAAAAATAACTCCGAAAACACTATTCCACATAATAAATTTTAATTTTAAAATTTATTATGTAGAATAGTGTTTTCGGAGTTATTTTTCTTTTTATGGTTTAATCAAATTGAATTCTATACTCTTTCTCATTTCAACCCACCGTCTAATTACCCTCAGGCATTGACCTACTTCCTTTTGTGCAGGCTCATACACTGCGTTTACATGCACACTTTCGATATCTGGATCGAAAGACCAGTTTCAAGTCAATCCTGCAAAAAGTGGCATGTAAACAGGCTTCAACACCCCGATCCAGATCAAGTTCAATCCAGTCGAAAGAGGTGGTTTGAAACCAGGGAAGCATGCCTCAGGAAAGAGGTCAATCCAATAATGTGCATAAAAACATCCCGATCCGGATCGAGTTTAAATTTGCTGTTTGGTTGAAAGAAAAAACATAGAAAATTTTAGCTAAAATAAGTTCTTGGTTGATTTATACCTCAACTTAATAAATATCTATAAATAAATAAATGAAAAATTTTAAAATACATTGCATATTTAAATTTTTTTTGTAAATTTTATCAAAATGTCATTTTTCCTAATTAAAAATTTTCAAATTGTCTATCAAGTTGGAGTTTTATATATATTTTTCTATCAAAATTTAATTTAATAATTTTTTATCAAATTAAATATTATATTTATATCAAAAATTTCAATTTAACAATTTCTATTTTATTAAATTATAATTTGATAATTATTTATAATTATTATAATTGTAATTTTATAATTTTTATTATTTAATACAATTAAAATAAACTATTAAATTGAAGTTTTTGATATAAATCTAAAAATTAATTTGATAAAATCTATTAAAATTATGTTTTGATAAGAATGTATAAAATTATATTTTGATAAAAATAAGTATAAAAAACTTAAATATGCAATTGCATTTTAAGTTATTAAGGATTATTATATTGAGGTAAATAAATCAAAAACTTGATATATAAATAACATTATAGTTAACATTATTAATAACCTCAACCTTATTATTTATATATAGAAAATTTTAATTGAAATCAAAATTTAAAGAAAAAATCAATAATTACAAAATTTATTGATTGTCAATTATATTACCAGACGATAATAATAAGAAAATTTTTAAAAATTGCATTTCAGCCGTATTTTAGAGGAAGTGTAATTCAAGTGATAAGGCCGACTGAGCCAACAATGGCGGATTCTGTAGCAGATGACAAAGTCTGGCGTACTTTCCTAATCTAGAGCTTTACCCACAGGGCATCTTATCGGACTCGATCCGGATCGAGTTAGATGCATGTAAACGCGAGGCAATTTTGGATTAACTTAAGTCGATCCGGATCGAAACGTGCATGTAAACATAGGGATAGATACATATTAAGGGGAAAAAATGCATTAGGGTGCAGAGTAGGGAAAGAAAATTCCTTCCCTACTCTGTGATCAGGGTAGGAGGAAAACTTGATCTATCAGGAAAAAAAAACAGTATACATAAATCGAATGCTTTCCTTATTTTTTTATTTCTTTATTTTCTTTTAACTATTTTATCTTCTCCTATTTTTAAATAAAATCGATTTCTTTTTATTTCTAGCATGTTATTATATGGAAAATTTTATAATGTTATTTTTCATTTTAAATTTTAATTTATATTTTTTAATTTTAATTTTTTACTATTTTTAATAAAAAATTTTCTAATAAAGTATTTTCTAATATTTTAATAACAACATTTTTTAATATCGTAAAATATTTTTAAAATTTTTTATCGATTATTTTTTCATTTCTAATACTGTATTTTATTTTAACATATTCATGGACAAATTTTTAATGTTATTTTTAATTTTAAAACGGACATTTTTTTAAATATTGTTTTTGACTCTTAAGAAATATTTAATTTTTTATCTTAGATATCTTACTGGGAAATATTTTATATTTCATGTTTTACTGCCAATTATTGACTGTTTATTAAAATTCTTTGTAGTTATGGGCCCTTTAAAGTGTCTTCTGTAAAGTGTCTTTTTCCGAGTATGATGACACGTCAGTGTCAGAGTCATCATATGTGTTGATGACAAACTTTGCAACTACTGCTTCGACAATGCTATCAAGTTCCCATAATCTTTTTTATAAAAAAAAAAATAATAAAAGAAATATAAAAATAAGGAAAGAACTCAATTAATGTATACTGTCTTTTTTCCTGATAGATCAGGTTCTACCCTTACCCTGATGCATTTTCCCCCTTATAAGCCTGCACAAAAGGAAGTAGGTCAATGCTCGAGGGTAACTAGATGGTGGGTTGAAATGAGAAAGAGTATAGAGATAATTTCCTTCTTATACTAGTCTAGTCTGTGTGCTAACAGACAAGCATAGAAAAAACAGTTGAGAAAGCATGGTACTGCATTGCCAGAACAAAGTTAATTAAAAAGTACTGTCACTGTAATAGCAGAGTTGGTCGTTATGTCACACTTTTTAAGTAGCCACCAAGGCCACTTAATTCAATTGCCTGTGACTTTTTCTGTGGGATCATTGTTTATATACACCCCATGCTGAAAGTTATGGAATATCTATGAAACCACAGATGCTGATATGCATTTGAGTGTATTCGGACGAACCCCCCCCCCCCTTTAAGGAAAACCCACCGCAATTAAAAATTATTTAAGGGGCTCCACCGGAACAAGGTCCATCAGTGGTTCGGGCATCGCTAAGGGCACGAGCGTGGATTCTGAAAATAAAAATCTTAGACTACTAGCAAAACAAGACCAACATATAAAAGTAAAACCTCTTTAATATCATTCAAAGAACAACTCTACACAGAGACACATATCTTCGGTGCAGTGGCAGGAAAAATTATATACAAAAATGACACCCATACCAAGAATCTGATGCATGCTTTGCAATGTTAACATTAATATTCAGCTGACTAGTCAAGTGGGGCCCCTCAGACCACTATCTGAGCTGCATTGGACACCATGTGGTTTCCACCAACGTGCACTTAATTCTACAGAGCTTTCGAGATGTGTTGTCCATACACTCAATTATGGGGCCGGGAAACTTCCCGCTCTCCGCTCACTGCTGCATGAGCCACAGCCTATACCTGTACACAAATTTCTCTGAGGGACAGGTAAAGCGACCAGCGACTAGGACGCACCCTCTCCAAACAAACCGGGCCGTTAAATATTCCTTTTCTTCACAATGCAGGCCAGCATCATGTCAGTAAAATAGTATTCAATCAAACTATTCAACACTGTCCAGGCACAGAAAGTTTTCTAAATAAAACACAGCGCAACTAAGCTTGTGGACCAGGCGTTCACTTACAAAGTGCATTCCTCGATAACATCCCTCGTCAAATGTATCTTTAGGTTGAGGCGGCTTCCCCCCTCGCCGAAAATTCGGAACACAAAGTAATGTCACTCAACCATCATGCTGTCATCTCTTAGGGGCTGGACGTGGGCTTTCCTGCTCAACACTTTACCTACTTATGGACCATGGACATCAACTCCATTGCTATTATCAGGTTCACAGATCTCGGACGCTTCTCTCAGCTACATGCCTCAAAAACCTTGGAAAAACTCACAAACAGTCAAGAATTCTCCAAACTGCGTCAACAGAGAAAACTAATTTTAGTTCTGTGGAACGCAGATCATTACACTTTGATAAACACAGCGAAAATAGCTGAGATTTATCATGGCTGCCACCATTCGAATGAAAACGAGCTCTGGGACTCTCGTTTCGCACGTCTTCTCCCGTCAGCAGAATTTCGTAAAATAAAACAAAAAAAAACAACTCTCATCAGAACTATTCCAAAAACTCAAACTACGTCATAACAATTAACTAAGAGGCTGTCATCTTCTCGGAAAAACTCTGAGAAAACAATGACAGCACTAACAATGCATGCACGCTTTCTTCAAAGCGTCAACGGGCATGCAACTAGGTGCTAACCTAGAATTCAAAAATAAAACAATTACATGAAGTAAACCAATAACTTTATTATAATTAAGTTTACATAGAAAAACTGTGCACTGCACACGAAAACAACAAATGAACAAGTAAGAAAAACTACAGAACAACACCAACGCGCACTCGCACACCAAACGGCGTCAACCACAGCAAACTTCAAAAAAATAACCCCCCCCCCCTCCTACGTTAACGACACTCAAGAATATTGACTGAAACGGAACAATACTCCCCCTAACAAACAAGAGAATAACAAAAACAAAAGTCTGCTCCAACCATACTCTCACAACCACAACCAAAATACCGAACAACAAACACACCTCCCCCCAAGCACTACTACACATTTAGCTAAACTCACAACTGATGCTTAAACTCAACACCCAAACTCCAAAACAAAACACCAACACCACAAGACCCCCACACACAAACGCCTACTCCGAAAAATATACAATGCAACACGACTCTCAACACACACACGTGCAAAAAACAACGAAAAAAAAACATCCATAATTTAGTGCCCTCTGCCAGGTGTAACGGACTCTACTGACATGGAATGTCACTGTATGACAAGGATTTGGATGCTTATCTTGTTATATGGGGCCTACATACTAAATTGTTCTAATGAAAATAAAACATTAAAGCCAAGTACAATCTTGCACAGTCCTCTATCATAAATATCATATCCTCAACAGATGTTTAAGTGTTAGGCCATATTCCCAAATAGACATGAATGTGCCCCATTATAACTGTTAATTAGTTTTTGATGTTCTATCCGAATCTGAAGTCAAAATCAAAAAATTTGAAAAAAATCAGCAATGGAACGACCAACTTCATGAATTCAGTAACGTCTTTACCATCGTTGATAAATGATTTAATAGTCAACATCCACTGTGATATTCTCATTTATGTATGAGAGATGCATTAACTCCTTTCACCAAAATTTTTTTGTGAATTCTTTGGAGTTATCTATATCTAAATAGCCTATATTCCAAGTTTCACTGAATTACATTCATGGAATAGATAATTGAGGCAGATGTTACTGAGGAGATAGCCTGCATTTAAATGCACACTTGGATATAGCCGAAAAAGCGGAAAGGCGCTATTAAGCAACTGATCCATCATATCTTTAGTCAAATTGTGTAATCTAGCGTGACTCGATTTAACACGGTCACTGAAATCTGGCTTCCGACGACAGTGTTCGACCGGGTCTATAATGTATTTATAAGCATCCTTTATTTCTTAAAAAAAAAAAAAAAACTGAGATGCAGTTTTTCACAAGTGGCAACTGTAAAATTAATAATAAAAATTTATTTTCTAATAATCTGATTTTAATACAATCAACATATATATTGTATAGTATATTAAAATTTATTTTAACAACAAAACTCAAGATAGCTTCATTAAATGACAAATTGTAAGAAATATAATTGCCGTTTCAAAATATCCAATAATGATACATTCCCATCAATTATGGATAAATAACATTATACAATAATAAACATTTCTATTTTCCCAAACTTTAGTAAAAAAGACACATCAGTGCCAAATAGTTACAGTATTTGAGAAATGAGTATAATAACAGCCAAACCGTTATCACCCCTTGCATTAATCTGCATACAAAACTCAATGAAATATACTTTGATTAAGCTTAGGAGTTTAAAAAAAAAAAACAGTGATATTTAATATGTAAATAAATAGACTGAAATAGCCAAACTGTTGTCTCTATTTAATGGATTCTCCTGATTTTTTTTGTTTCTACTGTTTTTATATATAATGTTTGAAAGCATATACATTTAACAAGTTTCATTTTATTTGATTTATTTAAAATATTTAATTTTATTTAAAAAAAAAATTTTTTGAGTGTTTTTCTTTTATTTTTTAACCAAAACAATAAAATATATTCTAGTTATCCCTGAGAAATTATATAATCGTTTTTACCATTTCCAGATTCAAAATCTTTCATATTTTTGTTAAAAATACAAGCAAGTTTCAACAGTTTTCTGATTACATATAAAAAACTTTTGCTTTAAATACTAATGAAAATGTAAGTTATTGTACATGGTCCATGGTTCTTTTTCATTAAATGTATCAAAAAATTATTCAAATTCAACTCATTAAAATTTGAGGTTAAATACTTAAATCATTAACTGCAAAATTAAATTACAACTATTAATTTCAATTCTGTTATTGCTTGGGGACATATTCTTGTTCTTTAATTATAATCAGCAACCAATCATCATCTATAATCAGTTCAGATGCAAAAAAAACCTTTTATATGTTTACAAAAGAGTTAGGAAATGGCAAAATAAAACAAAGATTAAATAATATATTTTTATATATAAGTATAATTACATGAAAAAAGCTTTTTCATGTAATTATACTTCTATTATATTTTTATTTTATTTCATATAGATCTTTCTCCACATGGATCAAATAGCTATATCAACCATAGAAAGATTATTTTTCCTAGAATTTTTTTCCTACCTTTTATAATTAGCTCTCAGAGTCTAATTATAAGAATAAAAATATTTTCCCCTTAATTTTCTACAAAAAACCTACAATTAAATTTTCTGGTTCGTGTATAAAATACACCATCACAGAAGATATATCTCCGTTTTAGGGAACTCAAAAGCCAAAAATCAAAAAAAACATCACAGTGAAAAATCACATTGTCACTAACAAGTTTAATAAAAATATTCTCCAAATTAAAAGATAAGATAACGATTCTTATTAAGCTAGAATATACAGTAGAACCTTGGTAATTCAGTAGTCCAAATTTCAATTAATCTGAAAGGCAAATCAACTGAATTATAATACAATATTAATGTTGAATAGCACCTTGGTCTATTGGTTGTATAAATAGTTGCATTAGGAGGAAAAACTGCCCTGATTTTATAATATACTGGTACTACACAATGATATATTATGGAATATGGTCATAAAATAACACAATGGGATATAGATTTTTGGATAATCCAAATGTCTGTGACTTATGGAGGCTTTGTATGCCAAGATTGGCATACCTCCTGTTCTGGCATCAGAAATTCTACTGCATTAGCACTTCAGAAACTCTCATCGACTTAATCAAGAATGCTCTGCCAAAAATCGGCATTTGCTGATTCCATCTTAGATTTAAAGATATGTTAATCCAAACAGGTTTAGGTCTCAAACATGGGTAGTGAGGTTCTACCTTCGAGCATGAAAATAGAAAGTGAGGTTCTACCTTCGAGGTTCTATTTTCACGCTCGAAGGGTTCTACTGTATAATAATTTAAAGAAAGCCAATCATTCTACACATATATTATAAGGAACAAAATATACTTCTATGTTAATTTCGTTTGACAATATGCCAAAATATTAACATCATATTTTAAATTAAACATTAAGTAGAGGTCAAATGTTACATTTGTACTGAGGAAACTGACTAACCTAAACATAAAAATAATAAAAAAGCAAAACATATTAAATTCTCTATAATGTCTTATAACAAGCTAAGAGAGGGCAATTTTCAAATAACTTGTTATATACACTTAAACCTCCCTAATCTGAAAAGACTGGGACTAAGTTGTTCTTCCCAGAATTCTACAAGTTATTTACGGAATTTTCTTATAGATTCAGTTATGAGGAATATTAAATTTAAGCATCACTATTCTTTTCAATAAGAATTCTTTCAAAACAACAATAAAATTTCAGATTTACACCAAGAACAGATGAAGGTAACCCCCTTCATCTGTTCTTGTTTACACTTAAAATACTTTGTAAAAACGATGAAGTAAAACTGTTTTATCCGTTTTTAAGCTTCCTGGATGCTGAACACAAAATCATGTTCATCATCACATATTTATCCAATTTAACTTAGCAAAATTATTTATTAATTTAGAGCTAATGAAATATAATCCTGTGCATTCTCCAGCTTTACTAATTGTAAAATTTCTGCATTAATAAATTTTAAGCCAGACATTAGCATAATTTATAAACAAAATAGATTCCCAAACTCAATTGTGTTCTGTTAAATATTATACAATAAGTCTGCAAATATGTTACATTTCTCAAAAATATCAGCTTGTGGGAGTTTCTATTTTAAAAACTTCCAAATTAAAGAGGTCCAAGTGTATCATTTTTGAAATAACTTTCCATTTTAAAATAAAATTTAAAAATATGGCACTTTAGAAAATTGAATCAAAAAAAAAATGCATTATAGATACTTTCAATCTTGTAGAATTTATAGTATTGTTTATTCTATTATATAAAATACTTTGAAAAATTCCCATCAATAACAGGATTAGAATAATTTGGGGTATTTTTCTAAATGCATGGCATAGCAAACAATCCCAGAAAAGGATTATTGACTGCTGCACTAAGAATGAGCAATAAGTCTTGAATACATTAACATAAGTAAATAACTTTCTGAAAAACTAATTAGGTACATCTTTTTTCCTTCTGTATATCCTTTTCTTTTCAGGTAAATCTTTGGCACAAGAAAAAATTATACTAGCCAAATTGTAAATATAATCTTTTTAATATATTTATTTTCAAATATGTTTAAACAATTAGATATATTTGTTAACAAAGTAGAAACTTAAACCAACAAATCTTACAATAGGGAGGTTATAGAAAACTTGTTTAACAAAAAGTCACTATATCTTTCCAAAATAATATTTATGGGAGTGTAAATTCATATAAAAACAGTAGTTTAGCTAACAATGTTGTTTCCCCCCTTTACAATTTCCAAAATAAACCTGTGAAGAAAAATTCCATCAACATATATGGAACTAGCTGTGGTCATAAGAATAATACTGTACCAGTGACACCTTCATTCCTATGCAAAAAGGTAAAAACAAAAAAAGTTTTCATATTAATTCAATAAGAAAAGATAAATTGTTGCAAAGTATTAATAAAATGAAGACAGAAGAAATGTGATTTTTTTCCATATTAGACTATGGGAAATATCAGAATATAAACCTTACTGAGAATTTACGTTTAATTCAAGATTAAATATTTTATGTATTCCAATACAAAACCAATCTTGCCATGGCAATTGAATTTAATTTCAACTTGCTTTATTGTAATTTGAACTTATTTCTTCAACTTTTCAACAATGTGTAATAATAACTAAAGTCGCTTTACATAAAACATTAAACCTACCAATTAGTCATGGGCATTTACCCCTGAATGAAAATGAACATATGACATGAAAATTACAAGGACATGTTTAAAAACTGCAAAATTTCTGAAACAGTCAGATTACTTAAATAAAAATAACCTCCCAGAGATAAATATCATCTATCAGTTTTCAAGATGTTGACACAATATCTGATTTCTTCAATCGTTAACCAATATATGTATACCAAAATCAAATTCCTTTTTAACAACTCAATATTACTGCTTATTTCAAGAGAAATGTATAGAAGATAATGGTATATCACTTAATGGTAAATTATCCATATTTGTTGTCTCATTTAAATTAAAGAGAAAATATAACCTCACTTGACAAAATTAGTTTTAAAATACCGTATAAATATAGATTAAATCCCAGTTTATCCTAACTTATTATGTATACAGAGTAGCACATTCAAGTTGGATTTTTTTTAATTTCAAAAGTTAGGTTGCACTCACCATAATTATATATTCTTTTGTTTTCAAAATTAAAAAAGATAAATAGTGACAATAAATTAAACATGATATACTTTTAATGTTGTTCATTAAAATTTATTTTATTTGGATGCTTGTTTAATAAGCTCTTTGGACTCTTTTATTAAAAACAAAATATAAGTTGTACTAAAAAGATTTTCTCAATGCTGCTCAGTTGCATATTTCTTCTTTCCATGGTCATTAATTATACATATATGCTGTAAAACATGAACTTATTAAACAAAGTTGAAATAAAAAAAATAAATAAAAAATAAAAAGAAACTATGAAGTGAGGGCAGTATAAAAGCAAAACTTACATTCAGATCTCGAAAATATTCATTATAATCTAATGCATAACCAACCACAAATTTGTCTGGAATTTCAAATCCAACATCTAGGAAAAAAATAATGATATATTCTTAATTTTCTTTAAAGGTCCCTCAATGTGTACTTATGTAAAAATAAAACTTACAATCTGGTTTATAGCCAGAGCTTTTGGCAGTTCGTTTGATTAGTAAACTGAAATGCAGAAAGAATAAAAATTTTAAATGATAATAATAATAAAAAAAAAAGTTAACTCTTCACTCACGAGGGAAGTACATGAACACGTACCTCACATATTCCCACCAAATTGAAGCATTTTATTCATCTGAAGCTACTACTGATGCTTGCAAAATAAGGAAATGCGAAATTTTGTTTCTTTCAAAATAAACCGCAAAATGAAAAAATTTGAATACACAAAGACTCCATTGTTAAAGCCTTAATTAAAGCAGTGTGTGTGTGTGTGTGTATGTGTATGTGTGTGTGTGTGTGTGTGTGTGTGTGTGTGTGCGTTTGTGTTTGTGTGTGTTAATGCGCTTGACAGAACTTCCTTCTTCCACTATTCCGAAATAAGCACGAATCCACTTCACATGAAAGCAATGAAAATAACAGCATACAACAATTGAATGGATTTTTAAGTTTCTAAACAAACTTAGTTTTTAAAAACAGATTATTAAATTTGCTAATTGCCTTTCAGTAAAAATATGTGCATAGTAATTAATAACCATTTCCTTAATTTATTATTTCATTTTATTAATTAATTCAGTAATCTTCGTAAATTTTCCGTCATGTGAAAAGTCGAGTGATACGTGGCCTTGATGAAATTGGTGAGAGGATATGTATCGTGGTGCTTTATAATTTTAAATAAAAATAGTATTCATTGACACTTAACCTCATCTTATAAAATATTTCGAGATGAATAATTGTATAGCAAAATTAAGATTTTGTGCTTAATAACAGTGCTCTAACTGCAATTCTTTGGTGACCATCGTTACCAATTTTGTTCATCCTCTTACCATCATGCTTTTTCCATTTTTCACTTCTGGAGCACTACCACCGCCGCGCAATGGCATCGCTTTCAAGGTATGCTTGCCCGCAAACAGAGAGTTCTCTCGTATACCTTCATGTACTTCCCTTGTCAGTGAAATATTCCCAATATAAAAAAATAATGAAAATAAAAAATACATTAATATTGCATTATATAGAAAAAAAATTAATATTTTATTCTATAAGGTGCGCCCGAATGAAAAGGAGGCTTTTACTGTAGCGCCATTGTATCTAATCAGATAAGCCTCCAAACGCATGAGCGAGCTGGGAGTGGTGCCATCCTGGCTCCCCACATACAAAAAAAAGCTCACTCTGCCATAAAGGCCGGAAAAGTGATGCTAAGTTTCTTTTTCGATGAAGAAGAGCCTATACTCATCAACTGGCTGGAATGGGATGAAACAATTGACGTTTGCGAAGCTGAAACAGGCCATCAAAAACAAGTGCAGAGGGATGCTCTCGAAAGGGACAGTGCTGTTCCAGGATAATGCTCAGCCATATGTGGCCAAGACCTACTACCTGATGGAAAAATTTGGATCTGAAGTCTCAAACATCCTCCGTACAGCCCGACATCTCCCCACCTGACTCCAATATCTTCGGCCCCTTAAAACAAAAAGTCAATGAAAGGTCATCAGTTCACCTGTGAGAAGCAAGTGCAGAACACCTTGTAAAATTCATACGCATTCCAGGATTTTCTACACTGAAGCCTTCCTACGTACTGGGATCAGTGCATCAATATCAATGGAAATTATGTGTAGGAGTTACGTTACCAGTGTTGTCAGGTGTAGGGATTAATCCCTCGGTGTAGGACGTTTTCACTTGAAAAGGAATTAGGGGGTTTTCTGAGAAAAAAATGCAAAAGCGTAGAGTTTTTTTTACTAATCCTTGAAAAATAAATTTAGTGATGATTTAAATTAAATCATGGATAGAATCAGAACGAGGACGAGACTAGAAGACCAATTGAAGACCAGAGCAGCAGCGTGATTATATCGTATCATTGTTCTTTTACTGGATACAGTAGCCAATCCGGTTTCGAGATTAGGCGATGGCCTCCCAATGGTGCTTTATACATAAGCAGATAAATAACTATAAATAAGCAGCATACACCTAATTGTCGATCGTGGAAGACCTTTTGGTGTTAGTCAGGTTTCTTGCCTATTTCAGTATATTTCATATGGAATTTATTCCAGAAGGATGAGAATCGTGTAAGCAGTGCTTACGTCCCACCTGAGCAAATGTACACTTCACTGTTCGATTGTCGATTGTCAATAATTGTCGATCGATTAGGACTTGTTATATTTTTGAAGACTTTACAGTTTTTAGGTGTATCTTCTCTCTCAATTAAATTTGTTTTTCATTTCAATAGCTTAAAAGCTAGCACATAATTATTATTTTTTTTTAATTTTATGATGCGAATTATTTATAAACGCTGTTTTAACTACTGTTTTAATCGAGACAGTCAAATATCAAGAACAGTGAAATACAATAACTAGCCAAAAGTAATCGGACATTTTCAATTTAAGACGTCTTGTCGAATATCTAGAAAAATACTTGACGAATTATCCTGAAATTTCAGGGGTGTAAAGAGGATGTTACATCTCATATATTTCATCGAAGGTTTTCTCCCGAAAGCAAATAGGGGACCAGCAACGAAGTGAACCAAAAAAATAATGTTTGGGATCACCCTGTAAATAATAATGGTTGAAATACGTTATAGCTGTAGCATATGATTAAAAGGCTTCTTTTATTTATCTGTGTTCATTTGTATGAGAATAGCACATATATTCATGGAGATACATAGATTTCTTTAAAAAAAAAAATCGAAATGTTTTCGTAAGTTTTTTGTTTATAACATGCAGAGTTTTCAACCCAATGCAATGCCATTTTCAGTAATCTTGACAAACTACAGTAGCGACAACACATTGCAATCAGAATGTAAAAATATTTAATATTTGATGAAATATGAGCATTTTTACTAAATATTGTTTAACTGCGCATGCGCAAGCTTTATCAAAATACCTTTTGCATAGTTTATAAGCCAAGTGTATAGAGCTACTCCTATAAAAACCGCAAGGAAATATCCTGAAAATTCAGAAAGATATCATCGATAGAATGAGTTAAATTTCAGTTGCTTTAAAAGATAAGCAAAGCAATAAGGGGTTTTCTCCAAATTTTATTTTTGGATTGGATACCAGTAAAAACTTATTCTTCTTATGCTAATATGAAGGCATATTGAGTTCATATCAGCGTAAGAAAAAGAAGTTGATACTGGTGTCCGTCCAAAAATAAAAATTTGGAGAAAACCCCTTATCGTCTTGTTTATTTTTGAGAGCAGCTGAAATTCAACTCATTCTATGGGCGATATCTTTCTGAATTTTCACTATATTTGCTTAAGCTTTTTATAAGAGCAGCTCTATACATTTGGCTAATAATTTATGCAAAAGTCATTTTGGTAACTCTTGCGCATGCGTAGTTAAACATTATTTAGTAAAAATGCTCATATTTCATCAGATATTAAGTATTTTTATATTCTGATTGCAAGGTGTTGTCTCTACTGTAGTTTGTCAAGATTACTGAAAATGGCATTGCATTGGGTTGAAAACTCTGCATGTTATAAACAAAAAACTTACAAAAACATTTTGATTTTTTTAAAGAAATCTTTATATCTCCCTGAATATACGTGCTATTCTCATACAAATGAAAACAAATAAATAAGAAAAGCCTCATAATCATATGCTAAAGCTACAATGTATTTCAAGCATTATTTCTTACAAGGTGATCTCAAACATAATATTTTTGGTTCACTTCGTTGCTGATCCCCTATTTGCCTTCGGGAGAAATCCTTCGTTGAAATATATGAAGTGTAACATCCTCTTTACACCCCTGAAATTTCAGGATAATTCGTCAAGTATTTTGCTAGATATTCGACAAAATGTCTAATTTCGAAAGTGTCCGATTACTTTTTGCTAGACAGTGTATATCGTACCTTCATCTGTTCTTGGAAATATCTAACCTGTTGGCTATAGAGGAAGGAGAAAGTGAGGAGGATCAGCAATAAATTGAATGAGCTAGCTTATTTATTGTAACTTTGAAATAGATGTAACCTCATTATTACTTTTCTTATTACTATTCCTTATTACTATTATGTAAATAATTTATTATATTAGTTGATGTGTTAATTTTTTAAGGTTTGTTGCAGTTTTGCATTTATATAATGTCAACCCAAAGTCTGTAAAATTGTTCCTTACTTTTTTTAAATAATAAATTAATTAATAAATTTTGTTATTTGTTTTACTTTTTAATTAAATAAAATCATTTCTGCGGTTTTATTGAGATTTTTGCAGCTTTAGTGTCCAGTTATACTTCAGTGTCCCACCAGAGGGCGCTACACTGTTGCGTACTGTGCCGTAGGGATTTTTTAAGGTTAAGAGGGACTTTTTACTTTGCTGAAAGGGATTTTTGCTTCGCAGAGCCTGACAACACTGTATGTTACACATAATCTATATATAAAATATTCTGTAATTAACCATAGTCGCCTTTACATTTGGGAACACCTTATATTAATATATCTCAAAATTTTTCAAGTTATCTATATACTGTATAGAAAAGAAGAAACTGACTGAGTGAGTGATCAACGCACATCCCAAACCATAAGGCCTAGAAACTTGAAATTTTGCACAGAGGTTCTTTACAAAATGTTAAGGGAGCACTAAGAAGGGTTTTTTCAAAATTCAACCCCTAAGGGGGGGCGGGGGGAAAGGTGGGTTGAAAGTTTGTTAACACATTAACTGGTGTTGCACTATATACATAACACATTAACTAGTGTGGCACTACATAAGTAACCATATTAACCTCTTTTAGGGAGGAGGGTAACGAATTATTAACAATGAGCATAAATATGATTATGCAATGACAGGACAAAGATAAGGCAGTGTTTATCGAGGAGCTAAGGAATCACACGGGTCTCCCTTGAGCTCCCTAAAAACATCCAGACGACAGGCGAAAATTTGTGTGTTTGGCAAAGATAAATTTTTGTATATCTATATTTTTGTATATACATGTTTGCCAAAAAAAGAGAAAGAACGAGTATTGATCAGTGAAGTTTGTAACAGAAAGATAAAAAGCTATCCGGGCATTGGAAACATCTGAACAACGGAAGCTCCGCTAGAGCAGGAGGGTATAAGAGCTTCCACGTTAAGGGCAAGGGAAAGGGAAATTTTAAAAGACAGGTCTAAAGTATCCAGTGATGCTCCCCGGGGGTGAAGATGGATAACATTTTAATCTGAGACAGAACAACAAGAGGGTAAGTAAAGTCCCGGGCAAAGTGTGCAATATAAGTAAGTTCATTAAGAATGATGGTTCCATCCCACCTCTGAGAATTATAAAACAAAACTGAATTTGTAACAATACATAGAATTCCTGTTGTTCAGGCTTTTCTTAGAAATATTTAATAATGATCAGTAACTGGAGATAATGGAGAGTTAGCAGACTATTGAGAAAGAGTGAAAGATGATAGAGGACACAGTCCCTTCGTTCAAGCTACAGTTGACGGCATAACCGATAAAGCATACATGAACTCAACTCTTCAAACCAACAACCATATGGTGTTATGCCCTATAATAACCTTTCGAAGGATTATAACAATAATTCATATCTATCGAAATGCCTGCGAAGAAATGAATGAGTATTGGGCAGAGATGACAAAAAGTTATCCGGGCATCGGAAACATCTGAACAACTGTTTCATCTATAGACGGAAATTGTAGAATTACTGAAAACAAATGTATTATTTAACTTCATGAGGTTGTTCTGTTTATATTGTTCTACAATGTAATTATCTCGGGCAATGCCGGGTGCCTCTGCTAGTTTTATATATACAGAGTCGAGTCTCATTATTATGACCAGCACTGGTGCTCCACCAGCTAATATCCCGAATAACCGCCCTTAGCGGCATGGACAGCAGCTAGACGGCATGGGAGTGAGTAAAGAAGATTCTGATAGGTTTCTACTGGTAGCTGTTGCCATGCAGACTGTAAAGCATCCGAAAACTGCTGAAAGGTACGTAGTGGTTGTTCCATAGCACGCACATGACGATCGAGGTGATTCCAAAGGTTCTTGAATGGGTTGAGGTCTGGGGAATTAGGGGGCTAGGGTAGTACTTGACACTCTTGGTTGTGTTCCTCAAACCACCCCCAAAACAAATACAGCTGTATGACACGTTGCATTGTTTTGCTGGAACGTGCCATCCCCCACGATATGATGATAGTCGCCATGTATGGGTTTACTTGATCTGCAATTATGAATAAATAACTGAATCGGTTGAGAGTGGCTTCCACAGGTATCAGTGGGCCCAAACAATGTCATGAGAACACTCCCTACACTCTGACAGTGCTGACACCAGCCTGGATTCGTCCAACAATGGTTGCAGAATGCTTGTTCTCGGAGGTTTCTCACTTCACCTGCCAACGGCTGTCACTTCTGCGGAGCAGAAATCATGACTCATCGGTGAAGGCAATCTTTTTCCAGTCAGAAGTGGTCCAGTTTCTGTACTGCTGGGCAAATTGAAACTGTTGTTGGCGATGAACCTTCATCAGCATGGGTGCGGTGACCATCCGTCTGCTGCGGAGGCCCATACGTAGCAGGGTCCTCTGTACTGTGGTTTTAGAGACATGTCTGGTAGCACCCTCGTTGGTTAGAGCAGCAAGTTGGTCCACTGTAGCTCTTCAGTTGGCCTTTACACACCTTCGCAGCCGATGTTCACCTCTCTCATCAATGGCACGTGCTGCTCCACAGTTCCCATACCGTTTATTCTGAATGGTCCCATTTTCCCAGTCTTGACACACTTTAACTACAGCAGCACAAGAATAGTTCACAAACTGCGCAGTGTCCGAAATACTGCCACCCTTGGCCCAAAAGCCGATTATCATTCCCTTTTCCAGATCTGATAAATCACATTTCTTACCCACTGCAGCAATGAGTGATATGCTTTTTACATAGTGGAAACCTACCTTATATAGTCACCTACCAATTCCCAAAACGTGACATAGCTTCTCGGCTGGGCAACCCCGAAGACAAACGTAGAGGGTGGTCATAATAATGTGACTCGAGCCTGTACCGATCATTTGAAATTGGACATCTGTGGTGGTGAATACGTCCTCTGTTTACTCGTCTAAAATAAAACACTGTTTCTTTTTGCTGTAACAATAGCCTGCAGATATCATGTAATACTCTCCACCTATATTTGATAATAGGGTGCTGGTTATGCTCACCCACTCCTCCAATGCCATGATCACATGCTTCTGGAAGCCTATCCTATGTTCACCTCATTGTTCAAATTCATGCCAGGGATGTTCTATGTGGTTAGGGGCATTGAGCTGGCCAATCCAGTACATGTACATTCCGTGTCTTTAAACTAAATGAGAGCAGCTCGAGCTTAATGCATTGTGCATTATATCTTGTTGATAGACAACTAGTCCTTCATCAAATTACTTTCTTAGTATAGGAATCTAGTAAGATGTCTGCTTTCAAATGATCCTTCAGTGTCTTGTCTGATGATTTCTTTTAATTTATAAACCAAACAAAACTCTTTAGTATAGTTCAAGAAAATTAAGATGTAAGGGCGAATAAACATTCAAATGTTAAATTTAGGTTTATTTAAAAATATTTTTTCCAAAATAATTTTTATATTTCTAATTCTGAATAATTTAATAACTTGGCAAGATGTAGCTATATCAAGGAAAAATATCTTTTGTGAAAGTGTGATAATTATTTGCTATTATATGTAATTATATCAGTATTTTCAATATCATTATTGATGACTATTTCATAAAACTGCTGCTACATTCAACTTTAAAGGGAAAAACTCTTAAATATCAGAGTCGTTAATTTCAGAAATCACAGGTCTTTGTAAACTGTGTGTAAATCCTATCTTAATACCACACTCCAAAAAAACCTCCTTTTTACCCCACACAGGTCAGTGGTCTTCAATGCATATCTAGAGCAGACCAGCTGGTCCACCTTGTTCAACCCAGACACCAATATCAACATTCTTTTTTCTAGATTCCTCTCCCAAATCCACTTAGGTCTTAATCGTTATTTTCCTCCAATACCACTACCTACACCTAAGCCTAAGACACCCTTTTTAAAACCCTGGATGTCCCCCTACCTACTTTCTTTAATTGCCCACAAAAACGCCTTATACCGGAAATACAGACGTTTCCCAAATGCTCACAACAAATCCAGATTCAGCTCCTTCTCCAACTTCACTCGTTCCTCCATCAAACAAGCTAAATCCCATTATTTGGGCCACCTTTTCAAAAATGTTGTTAGTAAAATACC
The DNA here is from genome assembly GCA_023313115.1 of Rhysida immarginata. Classification (NCBI taxonomy): domain Eukaryota; kingdom Metazoa; phylum Arthropoda; class Chilopoda; order Scolopendromorpha; family Scolopendridae; genus Rhysida; species Rhysida immarginata. The sequence goes on from JAHWFO010003482.1 coordinate 611,393, forward strand.
TCATCCATGGATCCCGTTCGCAAACTACCCCTTTCCCTGACCCTTCTACCTTAGACGCCTCTCATTTAACTAAATTTCTCACAACTCTCCTCCCGCCTACCTCTCCTTCTCCTCCCTCTACCCAACAACCATATTATCCTTTCCCTGTTACTTCTAAACCCACCTCATTCTTTATTCCTCCCACCTCTCCTGAAGAACTAGTATCCAAAATCAATCTTCTCAAACCCTCCAGTAGCCCAGACACCCTTGGGCTTAGCTCCAACATCATTCTACATGCATGCTCTGGATTTGCTCTCACACTCCTTTCAATATATCCCTAATCCAAGGCAAATTCCCCTCCCAGCTATGCTCTGCAAAAATCATTCCAATCTTCAAAAAAGGCGATACCTTATTGTTTTCTAACTACCGCCCAATTTCCATCCACCCCTCATTTGCAAAAATATTTGAGTCCCTCTTCTACGCCCGTTTATCCTCCTACATCTTCTCCACGAATTTCTTATCCCCACCCCAACCCAACATGGTTTTGTCCCTAAGAGGAGCACCTCTACTGCCTGTTACGAACTTACAGAATTTATTATAACCCAAATGGCCAACAATCACATAGCAGTCTCCCTGTTTATAGACTATTCTAAAGCATGAAAAACGTTGAACTACTGTGGAAAGTGACATAATAAATAAATTAACAACTCTTGTCCACAAAATTATTTAATCGGCATATACGTATTTCGAAACCTTTGGGTTCATTATTCAATGTCAAAATGATAATCAGTACAATCGACAATCGAACAGTGTAGTGTATTGGTATTCGTGTGGAACTTGAAGCATAGCTTCCATAATCTCACCCTTC
>JAHWFO010003482.1:612639-636927 GCA_023313115.1 Rhysida immarginata
GTTCTGAAAGTGAACTTGCAATAAGCTGCGCTTTATCATCATCATTCCTGATGAATTTGCCATTTTGGGCTAACAGAGGTGGGATATTAATGGCTTTCTTGTTTTGCAAGGCTCAAACCATGCACCAAATAAAGTTATCGTGGGTCGACAGACTCTTAACTTTATCATTCCATCTGTCATTACGAAGTGCTTTTACCTCCTCGTGAACTCTTCTAGTGAGCCTATTATATTTGGTCTTAAGCCATGAATCACGAGTTCGGTACCACTGCCTTCTGACCTTATTCCTTTGTTCAATTAATAGTTTGATTTCTGGGGTGAGATCAAGGTGATCAGCTCGCTTCGACTCTAAGGGTGAAGCACTAGAGTCAATAGCTGCATTTATACGTTTAGTAAGCTTTTTCACATTGGTATCTATGTCGCTCGTACTATGTACGTTATTTAGTGGGTCGTCATCATTTTTGAGAATTTCTCTAAAAAATTTCCAGTCTTGTTTGAGCCTCAGTTCTTCTTTGAGGTCAATGTTTACGTTATCAAAATTTAGTGCAACTGGTTTATGGTCTGAGGATAGATCATTGACAGTATAGATACTGAATGATTTGTAGAAGCCCTTCAACAACACAATATCAAGTACATCGCTTGAAGGAGAATGATCACAATAATATGTATCATCCACAGGGCCTACTGCAATAATATCAGATTGCCTTTGCACGTAGCCATACAAAAGGACACCGTTTTGGTTATGGCATCTGGAATTCCAGTGCGAGGATAATCAGTACAGTTCGTCAGTACAATATATAGTGGAACAGACTACCGGTCCTCCAATCTCTGTTCACAAGCAAAGTCCACAGCCAATACAGGAACTGGGAGCCTGTTCTTACAAAAGCGCGGACCTAGGAGAAATACCCAGGCCGCCAAACCAACCATAATAACATAAAAATTGATATATCGACAAAAAACCCCTTCACACATTATACAAACGACAAAGAAAAATAAATTAACATCCAAAAAGCTTCAGCGATTTTATCAATGTTGAATCACCGATGGGGCCCGCATCTCCATTAAATAATAATAAATCTGGGTTCTTCTTAGCAATTTCCAAGGACTCAAAGGCATCCAGTGCATTCCGATTTTTTATACTTCTAATTAATCTACAATTCTTGAGTAGTACCTCGTGTCCAGTCTTAAGCATGTGCTTAACCACCACAGATGGACTATTTTCAGGGCGTCCGTACCTGGCATTGGCCTTGTGCTCTTTAAATCTTGTAAGGACATTCCTGCAAGTTGCCCCACGGTAAATCATTGGACTTTTGCCACATGCTATTTCATATATCCCTGATTGGAGCAATGGTGGAATTTTATCTTTGGTGTTCCTTCAGAAGTTCTTCAGTATATTTGGATTTTTATAGGCAATGGTCACATCAGCTTCCTTGAAGATAGTTCTTAATTTGGCTGTCAAGGTCCTGTTGAACGTGATGGATATTCTAAACGTCGAACTCGGTTTTTTACCTAGGGTCGTAACTTCTTATTTTCTTGACGAAACTTCTTCTACGAAGTAGATCAAGGAAGCTGATGTGACCATTGCTATAAAAATACAAATATACTGAAGGTCTTCTTGTAACACTAAAGATAAAATTCCACCATTGCTCCAATCGGGGATATATGAAATAGCGTGCAGCAAATTTCCGATGATCTACTGTGGGGCAACTTGCAGGAATGTCCTTACAAGATTTAAAGAGCACAAGGCCAATGCTAGGTACGGACGCCCTGAAAAATCTACGGTGGCTAAGCACATGCTTGAGAAGGGACATGAGGTACTACTCAAGGATTGTAGATTAATTAGAAGTATAAAAAAATCGGAATGCACTGGATGCCTTTGAGTCATTGGAAATTGCTAAGAACCCAGATTTATTATTAAATGGAGATGCGGGCCCCATCGGAGATTCAACATTGATAAAATCGTTGAAGCTTTTTGGTTGTTAATTTATTTTTCTTTGTCATTTGTATAATGTGGGAAGGGGTTTTTTGTCGATATATCGATTTTTATGTTGTTATGCTTGGTTTGGCGGCCTGGGTATTTCTCCTAGGTTCGCGCTTTTGTAAGAAGAGGCTCCCGATTCCTGTATTGGTTGTGGACTTTGCTTGTGAACAGCGATTGGAGGACCTGTAGTCTGTTCCACTATATATTGTACTGACGAACTGCACTGATTATCATTTTGACATTGAATAATGAATACAAAGGGTTTGAAATACGTATATGTTGATTAAATAATTTTGTGGACAAGAGTTGTTAATTTATTTATTTATTATTGTAAAGCATTTGATTCCATTCCCCATGACCTTCTCATTTATAAACTATCGCAATTTTACAATCTTTGTGCTCTCCTCCCCCCCCCCCCCCTTACTTGGCTTTCAAGTTTCCTGTCTGACAGACAATATACACTGCATCTATTTAATAAGACATTCTCCACAATCACCTGCAACATAGGCGTTCCCTGAAGGTTCCATCCTCTCCCCCCTTCTCTTTAACCTTTTCATTAATGACCTTTCAGATGCTTTATCCCCCTTACCTTTAATACTCTATGCAGCCGATGCTACAATTTCTTGTTCAGGTCCCACACAAGACCTAATAAAAGAAACCCTTAATCCAGCTTTAGACAAACTATTATTCTGGAACACAATCAATCGCATGACACTTAACCTTGACAAAACAGTCTATGTCATATTTCATCAACACAACAAAAAGTTAGTAAAGAATGATTTTTCTTTAACATACGATTCCAAGCTAATCAATTCATCCAACACTTTCAAATATTTAGGAGTTCACCTATCCTATAATCTCTCTTGGGACATCCACATAAATGCCCTCTCCACAAAATTAAACCAACGCCTTGGCCTGTTTTCCCGCCTACACTCCCCCCCCCCCCCCCAACATTCTCATTCTACTTTACAATGCTCTAATTCGTTCCTTGCTTACCTATGCTTACTATTCTGGGGCGCAACTACAAAATTAAACCTATTACGTATATTTAAACTCCAAAAGTGTTTTTACGCATTTTACTCAAACTTCGAAAACCTGACCCAGTTTCACACTTATTCAATTCAAGAGGCATAATCCCAATATAGCAACTCTACCAATATTAACCTTCATTTACAAAGCACTCAATCATATAAACATCTCCTTCCCCCAACACTTATTTGCCAGGCTGTGGGATTTTCTTTTAATCAACACCCACCCTTATAACACCCACCACAGTAGCCTCTTCCCAACCTCTTTAATTAAATGAGCTTATCAGCTCAAAAGTATATCCATTGCTAGCAAACAGACTCTGGTCATCTTTACCTCCAGACCTCCGTTCTTCTACAAATGTCTACACTTTCAAATCCCGATTAAAAAAATACCTCCACCTTACCCCTCCCTTGTAAGGCATCCTTTTATCATCTTCTATAAGCTCATCAATTGTAAACTCACGTTTTCCTGTACTCATCCAGGGACCTACCTCGTCGGCTTTGCCATACTGGCCCTGGATGGCCATCTTGTAACATATCTCAAGATTAAATAAATAAATAAATAAATAATAATTTAAAGAATAAATCATTAGATGGTCAGTGAGGGTTTTAATTGTATGCCAACCTCAGCTATCCAAATTAATGATTAAGAATAGGAAAGAAAATCCCACAGCCTGGATTCGAACCAGGAACCTTTGGCTAAGAAATCTCCTGGTTCGAATCCAGGCTGTGGAACTTTCTTTCCTATTTTTCATCATTAATTTGAACAGCTGAGGTTGGCATACAATTAAAAACCTCACTGACCATCTAATGATTTATTCTTTAAAGAATTTACACCTTAGGAAAGATAGCCTGCGGACTAATTAACTGCTCCAACCAAGCCCTAAGGTCATGTAAATAGCGGTTCGCTTTCATGGCCACAGTGGCGCAATTGGTTGGCGTGTTGGCGGTCTTAGCCAAAAGTTCCTGGTTTGAATTCAGGCTGCGGAATTTTCTTTCCTATTTTTCATTAATAATAATTACTTTCAATTTGAAGGGGAATTTTATCACATGTCTGCCGGAACCCGTATGGGGAGCTGCTTGAGCCCCATTTTGTCAGAAATAATTATGAGGAAGTTTTAGGCCAAACGGAGTTCTTCTGGATCCTATTTCCCTGTGATTTGGCATAGATATATCAATGACGTATTAGCTATCATTGACACAGACAAGGTTGATCTTCACTTTTCTAAACTCTCTTAACAACCACTACCCGACTATAAAGTTCACTGTGGAAGTGGAGAATGATGGAATGATCCCTTTCCTCAATTTAAGAATTATACGTGGAGGCAATAGGTTGGAGTTTGATATCTTTCGGAAACAGACTCATACCGACGTTTACATTCATAACTCATCCAACCATTGTCGGAGCAAAAAATTGGCTCCTTTCATTTTTCTAATAGAGCTCTGAAGTTCTCCCTATCTAAAGACAGGTTTAGATCAGAAATAAAAAAAAAAAGCTATCTGTCCTCAATGGCTACGTACCAGATTTGGTTGAGAATTTGGTCAGAAGAAGAAGTTTCAAAAAAGTGATCAAAGACTCAACAAAACCCAGCAACAATGAGATTCCCAAATACAGACTGCCCATTTTTTATAACAAGGGCCTCAACAGTAACCTATAGGCAATCTTCAAGGAGGCTCAGTTAGCTATAGCATATAACAACTCAAATACTCTAAGAAATTTATAGGGAACCCTAAGGACAAAACCTCACCGCTATTACAATCCGGAATCTATGAGATTGCATGTAGCCATTGCCCCAAACTCTACAGAGGAGCCACGTGCAGAACAAGATTCAAGGAACATATGGCCCATGCCCAGTTCGGTCGTCAAGCATATGCTTGATACGGGCCACGACATATGGATAAAGGACTACAGTCTCCTTAGACCGGTAAGGAGTAGGAACCATTTAGACGCTTACAAAACTGTGAAAATTGGGAAGAAAGATCCTACACAGCTACTGAATAATGATCCAGGTTCCCTCGGTTATTCTATATTGTTATAGCTACTTAATAGTTCGTAATTTTTTTTTGCTATTTTAAGTAATTGGTTTTTCTATACTTGTTTAATACTTCTTGTTGTTTAAAAGTCGTCCTTTGACTTTCTCACCCTTCACGTTTTGTATATACTACTAGTTGATTGGTTCTTAAAAAAAGAAGTTTGTTTTATTTATAGTTTCACCATTATTGGGCCTCGGCTGATTGGCTGTCAAATGTGTCCACATATCACTTTTATGTAAATGTGTTCGCTTTGGTTTCTGATTGGCCCTTGGCTGATTGGCTGTACAAAGTGTCCACATATTATATAAATAGACTGTTGTTGTTCTTGATTATTGTAGTTGGTGTTGAATAAAGGTCTCAAGGGGACCAAAATACATATACACCTAATAAAATCTTAGTGCACAAAAGATTTTTGGGTTTCTTTCCATAACATAAAAGATGTTTTAAAAGGTTTTATTGAAATTCAATAAAATTTCATAGGAACGTTCTACAAGGTTCGATAATTAATAAACGAGACCGATGCTACTTTGAACGTGTTCAAGCATCTGCGAACACGACAGTGCATGTTTTTGATCTATAAATTACCCGTTACTGTGTGTACATGGAGTAACAATAAAGTTGCATGCACCTATATTCTCATGCTTCAACCGCAAGTAGTCATTAGTTGACATTCCAATATTTAACATGGAACAAAGGGCAAATATTAAGTTCTGCACTCAGAAAATGATAATATTGATAAACTTAGATGAAAATGATAAGGTAATATTTATAAAGTTGGAAAAACCACTGTGGAAACTTACAAGTTGATAAAACAAGTGTATGGTGATAAGGGCGCGGATTTCTATGCAAATAGAAATTTTTTTTGCAAGTATGCAACTTCATGAAATTTATGGATAATGATTTTGGGTATATAACGTGTTTAAAAATGTTGTTTCTATTTTGATGTAAATTTTGTTGTAAATTTTCTTTAATTTATATTTTCTCTCCTCGATTTTTTTTATTCTTCAAAAATTCCTTTTTTTTTTTTTTTTTGTTGAAAATCTTCCTTTAACAATCGTTTTTCCTCTCGATTCTCTCTGCTTCGAGCGGTTACCATGGCAACTTTCCTCTCAGGGCGGATGTGCTTTTCACCAAGCATTTTATGTGATAAAATCTCGACATAAACCCAAGTACACCAGCCTATGTAGAGCTTTTATCACATAAAATGCATGCAGCTTACACACAATGAACGGATTTACACAATGCAATGAAGACAATCCACTAATCATTGAGGATGCAAATGGATCAGAAGCAGCGATCTTCATGATTCACTTATTCAATAGATTACTAACATCTTCTAAGGATCAAACTGTACTTACTGGCTATCTAAAGCTACATTCTACAGACCATCTGTACAAGTGACGACCACATTAACGATAACGTATGTGAGAAATGCAAATCTGTTTCTCTGGCTTCTGGGGTGGTGTCAATTATGCTTTACGTTAAACTCAGCAGCAATTTCTCTTTCTTTAGATGTCGGAGAAACATTTCTGATATGCAAAGAATTTGTGTGTGTGTGTGTTAGTGCTAAATGAAATGTTTTGTGTTCTTAGTATTAGAAATTTTCTCATTTCAATATTAATCTTGTGTATTCTTATATTTTAGTCTTTTTATCAATTAATATAAGGAAATGCAGTTGTAAGTTAGCCAATAAGTTACTATTTCTCTTTCTTCTGATTACAATTGTTTCCTTTCCCTGTTTTCTTAGTATTCTTTTGATTTTATTGCTTTATTTTATTAATAAAGTTTGTTATTTGAACAATAGAAAGCAGTTCTCATTGACTTTTTTTATTCTGTTATATAGGCCTGGGATACATCTTGGTCTGTTCCTTTATATAGAATTTTTATTCTGAAACCCCCCTTCTGAAAAGGGGAACAAGGCATCACGTTTGGTGCCGTTACCTTTTCGCGTCCTCTATTGGTGAGAGCCCACCTTATCTTTGGCATCATTAAGTGTCGTTTCCTTTGGCGCCCTCTCTTGACAAGGGTTTGCTTTACCCTTGGCATCCCATTTGGTGCCGTTACTTTTTGCACCCTCTATTGGCAAGGGTCTGCACTACACATGGCATTCATATTTGGTGCCTCTCTTCATAGAAGGCCGGCTTTGTTTTTGCATTCATTTTCGATACTGCAACCCTTTTAACCGTAAGTGGTAGAAGAATTTTTTTTGGCTTTCTTTTGGTTTAATTGTCATTCTGTTGTACAAATATTGCTGTCATTATTTATGTTACAGATTATTCCTTGTTCTTATTACTGCTTCGTATTGCTCTTTGTTAACGAGGTTCTGGTCATTATTACTGCAATGGTCCCTCATGGACAAGCTACCTCACGTGACGTAACTTTCATGTATTCCGGACAGTCACCGTAATTTATATCGCAGGCGGTAGTCTCTTCCTCCTCTGGAAAAGGAAGTCTGTGATATGCAAATCGAAAAATCACAGAAACTTTTGTTGTAAATTTTCTTTATTCTATATTTTCTCTGCTCGATTTTTTTATTCTTCAAAAAAATCCTTTTTTTTTTCTTTTTTTAAAAATCCTTCTTTTAACAACCATTTTTCCTTGCTTCTCTCTGCTTCAAGCAGTTATCATGGCAATTCCCCTCTCAGGAGGATACATCACGGGAGACTGGGAGGGGAGGGGAGGGGAAGGGAAGGGAAGGGGGAGAAGCACGAGAAAGCCAAGGAGAAAATGATGTAGGCCACGAGAGAAGATGGTTGTGAGGAGAGGCCAGGGAAGACAAGATTATTGGAAATTAATTATGTTTATTCCTGGTCACAGTGATTGCTGATTCGAAAGAGACGCTGACATTTTTTTAATGACTTTTATGCATGTCGGACTTGTTGAACTTTTGTACACCCACCTATATCGAGATTTTATCACATAAAACGCGCAGTGACAAGGTCGATAGAACATTCGTTATACATCTCTTTGATAACAGTCATTATTGATGTATGACACTGATACCCCTTAGCAGACTTGTTCATACATGATACGATAAACCCAAGTACACCAGCCTATGTAGAGACTATATCATATAAAATGCATGGTGCCAAGTTTGTTAGAACAATGAGTGAGCACTGTTCTGGTAACAGTAATTACTGATCTGAAAGTGACACTGTTGTTATTTCTCTTTTGATATTTATTCTTGTCTGATGCGATAAACTGTGGTGGATCAGCCTATGTCGAGATTTTATCACATAAAATGCATGGGGCCTATACACAAAGAACGGGATTATACAATGCAATGAAGATGATCTACTAATCATTAAGGATGCAAATGCGATCAGAAGCAGCGATCTTCATGATTCACTTATTTGATAGATTACTAATATCTTCTCGAGATCCAACTGTACTTACTGGCTATCTAAAGCTACATTCTACAGACCATCTGTACGAGTGACGACCACATCAACGATAACGTATCTGAGAAATGCAAATCTGTTTCTCTGGCTTCTGGGGTAATGCCAATTATGCTATACGTTAAACTCAGTAGCAATTTCTTTTTCATTAGGTGTCGGAGAAACATTTCTGATATGCTAAGAATTTGTGTGGGCGTTTGTGCTACAGTGCGACTCAGGATTAAACGTTTTGTGTTCTTCGTATTAGAAGTTTTCTCATTCCAATTTTAATCTCTTGTATTCTCACATTTTAGTCTATTTACCAGTTAGTATAAGGAATTGCAGTTGTAAGTTAGCCAATAAGTTACTATTTCTCTTCTGATTACAATCTTTTCCTTTCCCTTTTTACTTAGTATTCTTTTGATTTTATTGCTTTATTTTATTAATAAAATTTGTTGTCTGAACAATAGAAAGCAGTTCTCATTGACTCTATTTATTCTGTTATATGAAACTGGGGTACATCTTGGTCTGTTCCTTTCTACAGAATTTTTATTCTGGAACCCATCTTCTGAAAAGGAGAACAAGACGTCACATTGGCGCTGTGACCTTCAGTGCCCTCGATTAATGAGGGCCTGCACTACACTTGGCATCACATTTGGTGCCATTACCTTTTCGTGCCCTCTGTTGGCGAGAGCCCACCTTACCTTTGGCATCATATGTGTCGCATCCTTTGGCACGCTCTCTTGACAAACGTGTCGTTTTACCCTTGGCATCCCATTTGATGACATTACTATTTGTGGCCTCTATTGGCAAGGGTCTGCACTACAATTGGCATTCATATTTGGTGCCTCTCTTCATAGAAGGCCCGCTTTGTTTTTGCATTCCTTTTTGATACTGCAACCCTTTTAACCTTAAGTGGTAGAATAATTTTTTTTGGCTTTCTTTTCGTTTGATTGTCATTCTGTTGTACAAACATTGCTGTCATCATTTATGTTACAGATTATTCCTTGTTCTTATTACTGCTTCTTATTGCTCTTTGTTAACGAGGTTCTGGTCATTATTACTGCAATGGCCCCTCATGAACAAGCTACCCCACATGATGTAACCTTCGTCCATGTATTCCGGACAGTTACCATGATTTACATCGCGGCTGGTAGTCTCTTTCCTTCTCTGGAAAGGGAGGTCTGTGATGTCAAAATCATTTAATCTGCATATCACAGAAAAATTTATTGTAAATTTTCTTTATTTTATATTTTCTCTCCTCGATTTATTCTTCAAAAAATACTTTTTTTTCTTTTGTGGAAACCTTCTTTAACAATCGTTTTTCCTCGCTTCTCTCTGCTTTGAGCAATTACCTTGGCAACTCCCCTCTCAGGGCGGATGTGCTTGGATACATCACGGGAGACGGGAAGGGGAAGAAGCGCGAGAAAGCCAAGGAGAGAACGATGTAAGTCACGAGAGAAGACAGTTGAGAGGAGAGGCCGGGGAAGACAAGACTGTTAGAACTTAATTATGTTTATTCCTGGTCACAGTGATTGCTGATTCGTAAGTGACACTGACGTTTTTTTATTGACTTTTATGCATGTCTGACTTGTTGAGCCTTTGTACACCTGCTTATGTCGAGATTTTATCACAAAATGCGCGGTGACAAGGTCAATAGAACATTAGCTGTACATCACTTTGATAACAGTGATTACTGATTTGTAAGTGACACTGATACCCCTTAGCAGACTTTGTTCATACTTGATACGAAGAGACTTTACCACATTAAATGCATGGTGACAAGTTTGTCAGAACAATGAGTGAGCATTGTTCTGGTTACAGTGATTATTGATCTGAAAGTGACAATGCTATTATTTCTATTTTGATATTTGTTCTTGTCTGATGCGATAAACTGTGGTGGACCAGCCTATGTCGAGATTTTATCACATAAAATGCATGGAGCCTATACCAATACCACCTAGAGAGAAATCCTGCTCACGGAAAAATCATCCATTGTTACATCATCTACGGTAGGGACAATTTCGGGCTTATTATTGGTAGAAATATGATTAACAATACCCTACCGTAGGTGATGTAACAATGCATGACGTTTTCGTGCTCAGGCTTTCAGTACAGGTGGTGTTGCCTATACACTACAATGCGATTACACAATGCAATGAAGACGATCCACTAATCATAGAGGATGCAAATGCGATTGGAATCAGCGATCTTCATGATTCACTTATTCGATAGATTGCTAACATCTCCTCGAGATCCAACTCTACCTAATAGCTATCTAAAGCTACATTCTACAGACCATCTGTAAGAGTGACGACTACATCAACGATAACGTATGTGAGAAATGCAAATCTGTTTCTCTGGCTTCTGGGGTGGTGTCAATTATGCTTTATGTTAAACTTGGCAGCAATTTCTCTTTCTTTAGGTGTCGGAGAAACATTTCTGATATGCTAAGAATTTGTGTGTCTGTTTGTGCTGCAGTATGACTCAGGATTAAATGAAACGTTTTATGTTCTTCGTATTAGAAGTTTTCTCATTCCAATGTTAATCTTTTCTATTCTCACATTTTAGTCTTTTTATAAGGAATTGTCAACATTAGTCAATTAGTATAAGGAACTGCAGTTTTAAGTTAGCCAATAAGTTATTATTTCTCTTTCTTCTGATTACAATCTTTTCCTTTCCCTTTTTTCTTATTATTCTTTTGATTTTATTGCTTTATCTTATTAATAAAGTTTGTTGTTTGAACAATAGAAAGCAGTTCTCATTGACTCTTTTTAGTCTATTATATGAACCTGAGGTACTTCTTGATCTGTTACTGTCTATAGAATTTTTATTCTGGAACCCCTCTTCTGAAAAGGGAAACAAGACATAACATTGCATGCTTTGGCCTCTTGTGCATATCCTCTGAATTAGAGCATTTAAATGCATATTTTTGTCCATTTCTTATTAGCAGTCTTTTTTGTTTTATTTTTTTTTATTTTTTAAAAATCTGACCCAGTTGTTTATTATGTAAAAACAAAGAAGCTATTTCTGAGAATCTGTTGGAATTCAAGAATTTTTGCGGAATTTCAGAAAAAGAAGATTTTTTCACTTATTTTATGTGGGGAAACTTTTCCCGAACTGCCATCCTCTGAAATCATTCTGTCCTTTAAGCATGCACCATATACCTCACGTGATATTGAACAAACTTTCTCAGGATTCAAAAATGTATTTTCAACAAGCAGACAAAAATTTACTCCAGAAAATTAGAAATGTTTTTACAGTCGACCCTCGGTATAAGAATCCCTGATATAACGATAATCTGCTTATAAGGATAAAGAGTCATGGTTCCGTTATTCTGTAGTTGATTTCAATGCATTTTCACTCCGTTTAAAAGGTTACTGGATAAAAGGATAATCCGCTTATATGGATAAATTCCTATGCTAAAATTTGGGTAGAACTCCGCTTAAACGGATAAAACAACTCTAAATACACTGTGATGTCATTGGCAGACACTTTCTCTCTAGTGTTTCTGGTGATTGGCAAACACATTCTGTGTAATATGCTTACTCTGCGTATAATAGACACTTTATCATTACACTCCAAGCCAATTGACTGTTATTCTGAATTCTATATACGGTACTTCACTGTGTTACGTATTTGGGAACTCAGTGAAGTGGGAGGGGAGGCATATATTACTATCGCTACATTTATTTACCTGTCGGTAGCGTTCCATGGGCTCCCATTTGATCGCCAGTTATGGTTGGAGACGATGAAGACATCTACATTTATTCGCAATGGAATTCAGTGATGAAGAGCGTTCATCTCGAACAACAAAGGGGACGAAACAAAGGGAGAGCCAAAGACACAACAAAACGCCACGAGTTATGAATATCGTGAGCGACAACAATTCGTTGTTGTTCGCCAACACGACATTCCTCCCCTCACACTAAACTAGGGTGAATACCGCTGGGGCGGCTGCTGAGTGCGACCAGAGCGTCGGAGGGTTTCTGGATCCCAGCTCGGTCGATCTCGACGGCGAGTGGCATCTGCATCTGAGAGCGTCGGAGGTTCGCAACTTCTCAGATCTGGCTGATGCGGCTCGATTGGATCGGTGGAGTCGTTTGGGTCGAGTGGCGGAACGTCTTCCGTTGGATATGGAGTTGCCGCCGTGGTTGGCAGTTCATTCTCAGCCGCAACTGGGATCACCTCAGTAGGTGCATGATCTGCTACTTTACAGAGTGTAGCGCACCCGATGAGGCGTTCTAGGTTTCCTCGTTTCGTCGCTGTGGGGCGCACTGGAAAGCTCTACATCATGAGGTTTGAGTTGATCTACGTGTCGTTTCGAGCACTTGTTACCAACCGCCACTTCATAGTGAAGATCTCTTAGGCAACAGTTGAGAACACCTGGTAGCCATCTTTTCTGCGAGGGACTTCCTGACGACCCATACATCGCTTGCCCTTCTCGTAGGGACCTAAATTTTGGCGTGAACGAGGCTTGGTGACATTCTTGAACTCGTTGGCTTACATCTTGTGGCTGCAACGTATCCAGGTGAGTGAATAATTCCCTTCCTAGTAATAACTTAGCAGGGTACTCCTCCGTGGTGGCATGGGGCACTCTCCTATATCGCTCCAAAAATATGTTTAAATTCCGTTGTAAGCTGGCTAGGGTGGTCCCCATGGCTTTTAACGTACTTTTAATAGTTTGAACATATCGTTCGGCTTGTCCGTTTGTGAATTGGTGGTAGGGCGCTGTGCGCTTATGGAACTTTACTCCTCACACCTTGAGGTAAATTGTAAATTTGTCAGCAACAAACTGGGGATTGTTGTCGGAGACTATCGTGGTCGGTATCCCGTATCTCGCGAACAGTTCATCCAGGATGTCTATGGTGGCTGTTGCAGTCGTCGACGAACTTACCTTGACTACCACCCACTTGCTGTACGCATCGACAATTATTAAAAGCATTTTTCCCGATACTGGCCCGGCGTAATCTACATGAATCCTCTCCCATGGGCCCTTGGGATACTCCCAGTGGTGGACTCGGTACTGGGAAGGTGCACTGGAGAACGTCGCACAATCGGCGCACGCTTTGACGGTGCGTTCGATGTCACCGTCAATGCCGGGCCAGTATACAAACGAGTGAGCGAGGCCCTTCATCTTGCCCATTCCTAGATGGCCTGTGTAGAGGTCATCCAGGACTGGTTCCCGTAGTGGTGGTGAGATCACTACACGATGTTCATAAATCAGACAACCAGAGCTCGTTGTGCATTAGTCCTCAGGTGCTTTAAATCCGGAGCGAGTTAGGTCACGGCCTCGTCCAAGTTCCTGGACGATCCGACCCAGTCTTGGATCGCTTCGGATGGCATTGGTGATATCTTCCGGACGGATGGGCAACTGGCACATTTGGTGGACCACAAATTGCTCAAATCCATCTTCTTTCTCCTCTTCTACCTGTTGATTAATGTAACACGTGAGTAATAGTCGGCGTTGCTATGGTCTTTGGTTGGTTTATGGACAATATTGTAATTAAAATTGCTCAAATAGTCCGCATAGTTAGCCATGCGACTGATGCACAAGGTCGAGAGAGATTTATGGGGGTGGAATATGTGTCAGTGGTTTGTGGTCGGTGATCAACTCAAATATCCGTGCGTACTGGTAATTAAAAAACTTTTTCACGGCCCATACGATGGCTAGGGCTTCTTTGTCGATCCGGGGATATCGTCTCTCTGTTTCGGAAAGAGACCGGCTGGCGTAGGCTATGGGCCTCTCTAATCTGTTGGCTAGGCGGTGGCTTAGCATGGCCCCTAGTCCTAAACTGCTGGCGTCTAATGACTGGAAGAGAGGGGTCATACTGTATGAGGACCTGCGGGGAGATGAGGGTGTTCTTCAACTCCTCATAGGCCTTTCGGGCTTCCTTGGTCCACACGAGCTTGTCTTGGCCCAGCATTTCTTGAGGTGGTCTTGCTCTGTGAGAAGGTTGGGAATGAAAGCATTATAGTAGGTCGCCTTTCCCAGGAAAAGTTGGAGTTCCTCGGAAGACGTCGATGTTGGGGCCCTCTGGATGGCTATGATATGGTCATTGGACTTGTGCAGACCATTCTTATCTATTACATGTCCCAAGCAGGTCAATGAGGTGGCTGTGAGCACACACTTTTCCCGGTTAAGCCGTGGTTCTCCAATCGATGAAGCATTTGGCGCAATGCTTTAATGAATCCATCAAGAGACCGGCGTGTTCAGCATTAGTACCTCCCAAAATTTGGTATCGATTGGCAGATGGGTGTAAGCATCGGTGATATCAAGGTGAGCAAACCATGCTGCCCCTCTCATTTTGTTAAAGATATCTTCTATCTTGGGGACTGGATGTTTGTCTACAATCATTTGCTTATTCACCACAGGTTTGCAATAGCCCGTGATGCATAGTGCTCTGTTTTTCTTCACCACTATATGGCTCGGTGATGCCCACTCGGAGAAGTCGACCTTCTCGTAGAACCCGGCGTTGATCTTCTCCTCGATCGCTTTGGCATACTGCTCCTGTAAAGCAAGGTGGACGTCTCTTGCTCTAGCGAATACGGGGCTGGCATCTGGCACAAGGTGTACAGTAGCTGGTGGCCCTTTCAGCTTCCCTGCTGTGCTCTGGAAGAAGTGGTCGCACTCTTTAATTAGTCTGTCTAATCGGGATTTCTGTTCCTCAGTGAGCAGACCATTGCCTTGGTTCTCCTGGATGGCGCAGATGGGCGCGAACAGTTTATAAAAACCTTATCTCATGAACAAAACTGGAGATCCAGTTGCAGCCCATCAGTCCTGTGGAGTTACCTTCCACCACATACAGGTCCAATTTCCGGCTGGTGCTGACGATGGTAACTAGGACTTTTGTTTTTCCAAGGCATCACACTCGGTGACCGGTGTAACTCCGGAACTGCCGGTCGGTCTTCTGCAAACGTATTTGGTGCTTGACCTTGTGTAGGCGGGTGACACCTATAACACCACAAGGTGTTCCCGTCTCAACCTCCATCTGCAGAGTCTTCCCGTCTATTAGTATTTTGATCAGGTTAGGGCGGATGGCTTCTTGATGCGAGGTCCCCTGCAGCTGGTTTAGGATCTGCAACCGATCCACTGGCACTTGAGTCTCATTAAGTGAAGAACGACGCACCCCTTTGGTCTTGGATCGACATGCTTTTGTGATGTGACCAGTCATCTGGCAGGAGTAACAGGTTGCGGTCTTAAAGCGATAGTTGTCTGCCCAGTGTTGACCGCCACACATGCCACACGGTTTCTTCGGTACCGTTTTATTTCCGTTGATTGAGTCGTGACTGGCTGTGGAACGGTGCCGCTCTTGCTCGCGTTTGTTCAGCGGCTTGGGAGTTTCTTCTGGCGGTTGTCTCCCACAATGGTTCGAATTCGTGGTTGGAGACTCGTATCCGAGTTTATTGGTGTCTTCTTTGATGGGCAGGCTTACTGCTTTCCCAATGGCCCAGGTGGTGTCTAAACTGTGCGATGGCGTATGCTTTATCAAACTCATCCGGCTGCTTCGCGATGATCTCGTCTCGCATCTCGGGAGAGCGAAGGCTGTGTAAGAATTGCTCGATGAGCATACGGGGTCACCGTCGCCAGCTGTGCTATGGCCGTGTCTGCTGCCACGTGTAATGCAGAGGCTATCAGTTTAGACAACTCCTGCATTAGTTCTGGTGGTACTACCATATTGTATTCTCTTTTTTTTTTCGTCAAGATAGGTAAAGTGTCTTTTTAACGTTATCTTTTATTTTGGCGTCACCGGTTGTTCCTGGAGCCTGTGATGAGAACGGCGTTATTTTCTTCTTATAGTTGGTGATGGGAATAGGCATTCTCTGGTGGCTATGGCTTCACAATTATCGATGAAAATGTCTGTTTTCACATGGAATATTGCACAAAAAGATGGCAGTTCGGCAACTGGATATTCAACGATGGGATAACGTTCTCGCTATCCCACTTCTGACCAAAATTCTGTTACGTATTTGGGAACTCGGTGAAGTGGGAGGGGAGGCATATATAACTATCGCTACGTTTATTTACCTGTCAGTAGCGTTCCATGGGCTTCCATTTGATCGTCAGCTATGGTTGGAGACGATGAAGATATCTACAATCATTAGCAATGGAATTCAGTGATGGAGAGCGTTCATCTTGAACAACAACGAGGACGAAACAATGGGAGAGACAAAGACATAACAAAAAACAACAATTATGAATATCGTGCGTGACAACAATTCGTTGTTGTTCGCCGACATGACACACTGTTTGATCATCGTTTGGAATTTATCCTTCTCTGAAGACTCCCAGGCTTCCTCGCAAAAGTAAGTGACCAGTTTTTGTACATGTATAGTGCAATCTTTTTTTTCTTTTATTGATTTGTTTTAATTTTTTTAACATGCATACGTATAGCATTTAGGTAGCTTTTGTGTGACATGTTTTCTAGAAAATGTAAAACCTTATCTCTATCTGATCGTGTTGAAATTCTTAAATTATTGGATTCTAATGAAGCTCAAGCAAGCTTTGCCGAAAAATTTGGCCTAGAATAAGCTGTGATATCTCGGATTAAGAAATCAAAAGAAAACATCTTGGATGACTGGCAGAGCAAAAAAATGCGAAATGAAAAAAGCAGGAGCTATTTCAGATTATTTTCCAAAGTTGTAAAAATGTAATTTTTTTCTGTTCATTTTAATTCTTATGTATCCCTATTTTATACTGTAAAAATATATATTGGACACTACTCAAATCAATTAAGTGTTGATTCTGCATTTATTTATTTATTTTTTTTTTTACACGAAAACCCCAACTCTAGATAAAAGGATACCCTGCTTATAAGGATCTTTTTTTTTCTGGTCCCGAGGATATCCTTATAGCGAGGTTCGACTGTAATAGCAAATTGTGCACCATTACCATAATTTACAGTTAATAACGCTGCGTGGTAGTTAAGCTGGACCCATAAAGACGTATCATTTTAGGAAAAAAAACGGTAGTTACGCCGCAACGGTAGTTAAGCCGCACCCCCCTCCCCCTTTATGATACACAAGAAAAAGAATTGGCTTAATTTAAGAGAAACCTTCAAATTCGGAATGAAAAACAGAGGTCAAACATTCTTCTTTATTTTCATCATTATCGTCAGCAATAGTTTTGTTTGGTTAACAAGCAGCTCTGATGTACAATCATGACAACAACGATTTCAGAAAACTGATACTGCTGCGATGTGATGCAGTTTCATTCTGTCCTGATGAAAATTAAACAAATTTAGTGCATAATATACATTACAGTACCTTAATTTTCCTGAATATACAATGTACAGATCATTATTTATTACATTTATTCACTTTTCATTTGAATTTCCCACTTCCCGTCGCCATTTTATCGCATTGAAACAAAGTTGCCCTTCATGGATTGAGAAGGTACATTCGTATTTTTTTGGCGCCAGAAATTCAAATGAAAAGTTGCATAATGAACTTCAAACGAAATTAGCGTATAATATACATCACAGAACTTTAATTACCCTGTATTTACAATGTATAGTTCATTATATATTACAATATTTCACTTTTCATCTGAATTTCCCGTCGCCAATAAAATCCGAAAAAAATTTTCAAATATGAAGGCCAACAACATTGTTTCGATGTGGTAAAGTAACATTCTGTTCATATTGATCACTTTCGCTTTGCAATAATGGCCGACAGTGAAAGCGTATCCCACCTCGAAGTATGTTCCGAATGCGTTTATAGTTGTGTAATGAATCTGAAGGCACAAAACACGTCAAGATACACATTTTTTTTTTAGGATAAATCTTCACTTTTAGGTGACGGCGACACGCACTCGCTACGCTCCCGCTACACAACAGCCAACTCCCACAGCCAGTTTATGATTGGCACGCACACCAGACGCACACACGTATATAGTGAAAACAGGAAACGAAATTGGTCTTTAAGGAGAACAAGTTGCCTGTTAGTGTATTTCTTTTGTGTTTTTTAATTAAAATTTCTTATAGCTGGATACACGGTAGGGGTGAAGGAGCTGAAGATAAAAGCGAAGATTGTTTTATATTTTTTATTTTTTAAAGTTTTTTTTTCTCTTAGGTTTCGAATTTTCTTTAAAGTTTCGTTAGGTTTCTCATAGATTTTTGCGTTTTAATGCTCATATTTTTTTTTCAGAAAAGAATAAATGCACTGAATTCTAATAAATCCCCACCAGATTAAAATATAGGAAAATAAATAATTACGCATAAAGCAGAAAGTTTGAAAGCATAACGAGTTTCGGTGGCAGTTAACTCTTATCAAGAACAGATGAAGGTACGCTCTTGAGCTTATTTACTGATCGGACTTTTTATCTCTATGCTCGGGGCTGACTATTAAAAGTTTCACCAGAGCGTGCGCGCGCTAAACAGTCATGAGAGCGCTTGAGAGGTGTTAGAAACACCAGTATTTTATTATATATTATTATTTTTATTATTATTATAAGCAAGAGCACGGTGGAGTATATCTTCACCATGAGCAGAGTATGTTTCAAATTTGCCAAAGCGACGTACAAGCTATACAGCAGCTTTTAAACTAACAGCAGGGTCTATAGAAGTAAAGGCTTAAGGGCAGCTTTTACTTCCATAGACCCTGACTAACAGCCAAGATTGAAAAGGGTTAAGAGCAATCGTGCAGCAGCAAGGCAGTTAGGACTCGACGAAAAATGTATTCAGCGCTGGAGGAAATGTATGCAAAAATATATTATATGTACAAAATTAAAAAATTTTCCCCACTGAAATGTGTATTCTTTTATTGAAGCATATATAAAAAAACTGTATTTAGATTACCGATTGCGTGTGTGGTGGGTGGGGGGGTATCGGCCGCCGCGGCATTACTGTTGGAGATTTTACATTTATGAACTATACATTGTAACTACAGGGTAATTAAAGTTATGTGATGTATATTATACGCTAATTTCGTTTGAAGTTCATTATACGACTTTTCATTTGAATTTCCCGTCGCCAAAAAAAAATACGAATGTAACTCAATATGAACAGAATGCCACTTTACCACATCAAACAATGTTGTTGGCCTTCATATTCGAGAGGTTACATTCATATTTTATTGGCAACAGGAAATCCAAATGAAAAGTGAATTAATGTAATTAAAGGGCAACTGACATCAAAATTTGACATATATATTTTTTGTCCTAAAATTATAGAGGACATTGAAAAAATAAATTCTGCACAAAAAGTTTTCAAATATCACTATTATTTTCGGAGTTATTTAATTTTAAAAATTAACGCCTACGTCAGCACCCTTGACCGTCTGACGTCAGAGGCGAATAAGTCTCTATCGCTTTCACAGATTAGTATTAATCTGTTTCTTTTCAACGCTATTCATCGCCTTGCTGTGCTCAATTTTTACTGTTTTTTGACAGCAATAATAAGAGCAAGAACTCCAGAACATTTTACTTTCACATTTTACAGAATTGATAAAATAAGAAGAATTTGAATATCTATTTAGTCTATGTGCTCCTTGGAAATATAAGGACGGGAGGGGGGGGGGGGTATATTTTATGTTCGCGATATTAGTTTTTATATATAATTATATTTCATTTTGAAAAATAACATACTGTTTTGGTAACCGCTTATAATCAAATGATATTTATTTTACTAATAAATTTTTCCGTATAATTATTTCTACTTAAAGTATTTTTTATTTTTTTTTGGTTGAACAATTTCCATTATAATAACAACGCTCGACAGACAAATGACGATCCAAATGTTATATTAAAGGGAAAACAATGACAGATTTACATATCGGCGATGCTTGCTTTTTTATTTTTAGCAAGCATTTACCGTAATTTTCGGCAGTAGCGCCGCGGCGTTTCTGTTAATAAAAGTGAAAATTTTGGCGTGTACGACGCTACTGTCGGAGATTTTACAAAAATTAAAAAAAAGAAAAAAAAAAAAAATTCTACCCACGATTTTAGGCCTACTTCATATCGTTCTCTCAACGATATAAAATGAGTAGTGACAATATATTATTTGATTTATATTTATTGATGAATTTATCGATGAATTCACATCCTTTTAATTAAAAATTCACTCCGATAGCGATTGAGCGTGAGCGTTCATCAACAGCGGCAGATTGAACCACCAGGTCGCCGACAAAAAACCCGGTGGGCCCGACAGATGCCTTTACTTTCTCATTATTGAGGGCCGCTTTTGCCGATTTTTCCCGGTACCTGCCCAGTACGATTTAGGCCATGTTCATTGATCAACGTGAGCACTGCATCTAAAAACTTCCCGCCCTTGTCATTCTCATCGTTCACTACATGACCAACATTATCAACTTTCAAATCTGATCACATTCAAGGGCGCCTGATCACTTTCGCCACTTTCGCTTCGCAATAATGGCCGACAGTGAAAGCGTATCCCATCTCGAAGTCTGTACCGAAGGAGTTTATAGTTTTGTAATGAATCTGAAGGCACAAAACACGTCAGGATACACGTTTTTTTAGGATAAATCTTCCCTTTTAGGTGATGGCGACGTCGCGCACTCCCTCGCTCCCGCTAAACAGCGGACAATACCCGCAGCCAGCTGAAATTGGCGCGCACACACACACACAGGTATACTGAAAACGGGAAACGAAATTTGTCTTTAAGGACAACAAGTTGCCTGTTGGCGCATTTCTTTTCTGTTTTTTAATTAAAATTTCTTATAGCTGGATACATGGTAGGGGCGAAGGAGCTGAAGATAAAAGCGAAGATTGTTTTATATTTTTTATTTTTTAAAGTTTTTTTTTCTCTTAGGTTTCGAATTTTCTTTAAAGTTTTGTTTTTCTCGTACATAGATTTTTGCGTTTTAACGCTCGGGGCTGACCAGTGATCTGGCAGGAGTAACAGGTTGTGGTCTTAAAGCGACAGGTGTCTGCCCAGTGTTGACAGCCACACCTGCCACATGGTTTCTTCTGTACCGTTTTATTTCCGTTGATCGAGTTGTGACTGGCTGTGGAGCGGTGCCGCTCTTGCTCGCTTTTGCTCGACGGCTTGGGAGTTTCTTCCAGCGGTTTCTCCCACAATGGTTCGAATTCGTGATTGGAGACTCGTATCCGAGTTTATTGGTGTCTTCTTTGATGGGCTGGCTTAATGCTTTCCCAATGGCCCAGGTGGTGTCTAAACTGTGCAATGGCGTATGCTTTATCAAACTCATCCAGCTGCTTCGCGATGATCTCGTCTCGCATCTCGGGAGAGCGAAGGCTGTGTAAGAATTGCTCGATGAGCATACGGTCTACAAAGTCCCCTTACTGACAATGGGCAGCACTCTTCTGCAATCGGAATGCGTACAGGGCCCTGATTCATCTGGGCTCTGGATCACCATTCTAATCTTGACGCTTTCAACGTACTTGTTCTGAGGATGATCAAAATGGCTTGTTAAAATTGTTTTGTGTTCATCGTATGTAATGGTTTCTGGTTCTTTGGGGCTGGCTAGAATCTTCAGCACGCCGTTCAGCTCTGCCCCTATATGCACTCGTGCATAGGTGTTATTTTGGGCAGTGGGAATATTGGAGAGCTGCAGCGCCCATTCGAATCTCTTAAAATATTCCCCGACAGACGTCTCGTCATCCATACGATATGGCAGCATTGTAAATGGGAGAGGTCGTGGGGTAGCGAGTTCTGGAGCACGCTCTGCGCCAGGAGCAGGGGTCGCCGTCGCCAGCTGTGCTATGGCCGTGTCTGTTGCCACGTGTAATGCACAGGCCATCAGTTTAGACAACTCCTGCATTGGTGGTACTACCATATTGCATTCTCTTTTTTTTCGTCAAGGTAGGTGTTACTTCGCGACTTAATTAATGGATAAGGAAAACATTTACCTTTGAGTAGTGGCTAGTTAAGCTGGTGCGAATCACTGATTGCACTGTTCATTTAACATGGAATACAGCCGACTGCTGACTAATCGGTGTCTTCGCAACAGCATCGTCTTTTTCCAACAATACCAGCTCAACAATGACTGGTGACACTGTCACGAAAGTTTCTCTGTCTGCAGCTCAACAATCCCCACTTGTTGACTGCCGACACAACATTCCTCCCATCGCACTAAGGCTGGGGAGAATACCGCTGGGGCGGACGACGTTCGCGTGCCGAGTGCTGGGGAGCGACGGGCACTTCTTGGTCATGGTGAGATCGGGCAACCATTGGTGGATGAGCAGGTTCCTCTGCTGGTACCGAAACCGGTGATTCGGGCGATGTGGGCTCTGCCGTATTGCCCTGCTCCTGATATTGTCTGTGCTCGGCTCGCCCTGCCTCATGGACGGCCGGCATTAGGCTTAACGAATGTTGGTTGCTGTCTTCACCGCTGAAGCGCACTCGTCGACGAGGATGTTCTTCCTCAATGTTGCGCCATGGCGCACTTGTCAATTCCGGAGCTCGCGATGCGTGGCTGTCACGTGCTTCTGCCTGACGAAGCGCATTGCGAGCTCTGTTCGAATTCAACAAACGAGGCTTCAACTGGTCGATGTGTCTTTTCGAACGTTCCTTGCCCATGGCCACTTCATAGTGCAGGTCGCCTAGTCTGTGTAGCACAACGCATGGCACCCATTTTTAGCAGGTAGGTCTTCCCGTGTCCCTCTTGCAGGCATCGGTATTTCGGCATTGCTTGGCTCACTTGCTTCTGCCGCATACGTACGCTTATTTCTTTTGCAAAGGTTGCCATCCAATCACGTCCCATCAGTCCAGTGGAATCGCCTTCTACTACATAAAGGTTGAGACGCTGTGTGGTGTTCCCCACCGTCACACGCACATTCGTCTTCCCCAGACAACGAACCTGGTGACCGGTGTAGCTCTTAAAACGCCGATCTGATTTTTCCAGGTATATCTTCGGTTTTATTTTTCGAAGCCTGGAGATGCCCATAATTCCACATGGTGCACCGGTGTCGACCTCCATTTTGATAGTTTTCCCGTCGATCTTCACCTCGATGACACTTGGCTGGTTCATCTGGTGCACTGTTTCTTCGTGAATTTTGCTGAGGGACTGTACTCTGTCAACTGGCACATCTTTGGTGGGGGAACGCTTTGTGTTCCTGGCTTTGTTCCTGCAATATTTGGCTAGATGCCCAGTTTTCCGACAGGAGAAGCAAGTTGCTGTCTTGTATCTGCAAGTATCAGCCCAATGTTGGCCACCACATCTTCCGCATGGTTGTCTTGGAAGAGACTTGCTTCTCGTAATGGGGCTATTTTCAGACAGGGACTTGGGTGTTCCATGGTTTTTCCGTCGGGTCGACGGATTTCGTCTCAGGACTCGTCCATGTGGCACTTGTTTTAGGGTGGGTTTTTCATATCCCAAACGATTTGTTGATTCACTGGAGGGCTGGCTGGAGATATTTGTCGCTGCCACTTCTCTGGCTATTGCCCAGGTGGCTTCTAAATTTTGGGCAATCTCAAAGGCAACATCGAATTTTTCCGGTTGCTTGGCAATGATTTCATCCTTAGCACCGGCTGACCTCAGTTCATGAAGAAATTGTTCAATTAACATCCTGTCCGAGAATGTGCCGTACTCGCAGTGGGCGGCACCTTTACGCAATCGGAGCGCAAATTGGGCCACTGTCTGCTGTTCATCTTGAACGATTGCGCGGAATTTGACACTCTCGACATATTTATTTCTGGGCCTGTCGAAATGCTGGGTAAGAATCTTCTTAATATCTTTGTATGGGATAGATTCTGGCTCCTGTGGGCTGACGAAAATTCTTAAGACATCGTTTAATTCAGCTCCCATGTGGACACGTGCGTACGCTGCCTATTGGTTCTCTGGTACACTGGACAGTTGGAGTGTCCACTCGAATCTTTTGAAGTATTCTGCTACGGTTGTTTCTTCCTCGGGCCGGTAGGCTGGCATTACGAACGGAGGAACTCTGGGG
>JAHWFO010003482.1:647005-678915 GCA_023313115.1 Rhysida immarginata
TCCTTTATTTTTAAACGAATATTTTTAATATTATAGTTCAAAATTGTTTATTAATGTAAGAAATTACGCAGATATTAACTTTTTCAAGACTGGCGGCTAGCGACACGGCAGAACATGACGTCATGGCGAAAAATGGAAGGGAGAGCGCAGTTTTTCTATCAGTTTTTCTGCAGAAAAGACTTTCGCACAGGCCTTTTACTATCTGGCAGGCCGTGTTTAAATTTAACAAACTTTTACCACTCTCGGCGCTGCGGGCCTCATTCAATGAGGCTCATTGGTCACTGTTTTCCGTTACTCAAACGCCTTCGGCGTTCTGTCTACGACGTCCCCCTCCGGGGGTAAATAATTGATATATACCCCAACCTATTTGGTTACAGGGGGCAGTTGGTTTCCCCTCGGCCGGTTACAGGAACTTGCCATGACGTCATGTTCTACCGTGTCGCTAGCCGCTTCTTTTTCAAGAACTTCCACTGCCATTGCTATCCCAGAAGCCATTGCCAACTATGGTGTCGGGCCAACACCTCCTAGAAAGAAAGCCTATGCATTGAAAATTCATACATTGTTACGTGGTTATAAGAAGTCATAATTTAAGGCTTGTTATTGGTAGAAATACGATTAACAATGCCTTTTGATGATGATGTAACAATGCATGAATTTTCAGTGCATAGGCTTTCTTTTTAGGAGGTGTTGGTCGGGCCCTGGATAACAATGTGATCGGATGAAAACGTGAAGAGATCGTTTGAATTTTATACTGTGAAACTCTTTACAAAAGCCACAAATTTGGATAATAATTTGCTTTTATAAGTTAAGCAATTTACGGTGTTAATTATTTGACTTAATAAACGTTAGAAATTTTGATAGGCGACGTCAGAAAAACTAACAACGATGTTTAATCAGCAAACAATAGATTAATGATTTCAAAAGAGTTTAAGATAATCGAAATGAAACATCGATAGTGCAAAAGCATCGAAAAATCGATGGCCAAAACTTTTTGATCATCGATACTTTCGGCTACTCCATTTCAGCCATGCATTACTAATAAATCTAACCGAGGCCCGCAAATAAAAAATTTTCCTAAGAAATTGAGCATACAAACGTGCACCTTTTTTGTATTTTTTTTAAAGGATGCGTGCGCATACTGCAATGAATGAATTAAGATCGTTTTTGATGAATTAAGATGATGCTTTGGATGAATTGCCATATTACTTTTATAAATGGAACGATTATGTAAGCAAAAAATTAATTGTTAAGAGTAAGCAAACTGTGATAAGAGATTATTTTGTTAACGATAACCATGATAACACAGAATAATAATAAAAGATAAATTGTCTATTTTTTGTCTTTCTCTGGTATTACAAAACTCGGATATTATGAAAAGATTTTTGGTTCCATAGGATTTCGTATTAAACGGGTTAGAGTGTAGTAATTTAGCTAGTAATTTTATTATTTATATAGCCATCTTCATTACTTTTATATATTTAATGAAACTTTTCTAAATTATTAATTAAATGTGTAAATAATTAGAGTAATCTCAATTTAATGAACGAGCGCAACTCCTTATTTTTTCGGCAGCGGCCATGGTTCTATCAACGCACTCACTGCTGGGTGCTGACCACAGATTAAAGAGAAAAACACAGATATGCCACCTGAATAGGCGTTTTGTTGCGCCTAAACCTAGCGGTGCATGCAGTAAACTTCTATTGCTATTCAGATTATCCATTCTTTTCAATTGTTTACTTGTTGATTAATTTAACTTCAATAACTGCCAAAGAAGTTTGCCAAAAAAAACTGTTCATCAGCTACGGCAATATGCTTAGAAACAATAATTAATATGAAATGACATTGATGTTTACCGCATGCACCGCTAGGTTTAGGCGCAACACTTTTTAACATGGGCTTGGCACATCTGTGTTTTCTCTTTAATCTGTGGTGCTGACCAATAGTGATAGAGAGCATTCTATGACATCATAACATCTTCAACTAATCGTAACCGCCAAGTACAGTGAATTCAGGGCTAGCGAATCGCCGACATTAACTTTTTAACACTTGATTTTCTTAATAATTTATGAATGAAAAATTGTGTGACTGGTTAATTACTGTTCCGAGGTGTTAGAATATTAATTTCAATGTTAGAAAAAGATTGAACAAAGACTCGTTAATTTAAAACCATCAATTCAAAGGCCAACGCGTTTTTAGCTATCTACAGCAGGGAAGTCGGATAATTTTTACTATCTATCTGCGATTTACTCTTTCAAAAAGTGTACCAAAATTTTCTTATAAAAAAGATAATAAGCAAATTTAAAAGAAAATAGGTAGGATATATGAATGTATTGCCGATCAATCCAAAATCATTACGCAAACGACGCTACTCATCTACAGCGAAAGCGAGAGTTACGTTGAGGGGAGGGGGGGTTCCAAAGTCTTTATTAATAGAAAAAAAGAAGTTAATTCGTCTTTATTTATCGTATTTGCTTACAGTATTTATAGTGAAATCATTTTCATGATAGGGTACCTCATTTTGTCATAGTCACTTTTCGTCACATACAGTTCGACTCAGGATTTTACTCACATACAGATTTACTTTGTGATTCGACGCACTTAAATACAGTCTTCTTTGGCAGTGAAATTTTAAGAACTATTATTATACAGGGTAGTCCATTTAAGCATAGACATGGAAATATTTCGAAAACAAAGCATTGTATGGAAATTTTTGTCGAGACAAAAAATTATTATTTTTTTAAAGGGGAAATCTTTCTGTTCTAAAATCAACCCTCCCACCCCCAGTGGGTGGAGCGGGTGGCAACTTAGATATCGCAAATAGGAATCCCTTATTATTATTATTATTATTATTATTAGTAGTAGTAGTAGTATTATTATTACAGATAACAGATAATTTTTATTCCATTTGAGTCAACATAATTTTTACAAAATTTACAAGAATCGTTTACAAAATTTAAATTTACTTTTACAACGAATTATCACACCGATAAGATAATCAATTCTTTCCTATAATATTTCTAGAGGCCAATTTCGAAACCCAAATCCGAAGCACTTTCTGGGCTTGTATGGATATAAAAACGGGTCTACATAAGTATATACAATTTTTAAACAAATATATATTATTCCATTTAATATATAACGGAAAACGTTTTTCGTAAAACTTCTTTTATCCAATTTTGAGCTTACATTTTGTGTTTTTCCAATATAAAAAACTAGACTTAATTAAATTAAAGGATGTTAAATTAAGCATCCATTCTGGTACATTATTAAATAAGTATAGAACATAAAATTGCCTTTCTCGCTTTCTAAAATTATTAAAAATCTGGGGTATGTCAAAAATTATACTCTTCTGTAAAGAATATTCTTGTTTTTTACGTTTTAAGTAATTTTTCGAAAAATAATTTTGTATGAAAACCATATATTCAAATCAAGTATCGATTTTTAAAATTTTTAATTCCTTATATTGAAGATCTATTGGATGTTTTTGTAACTTAGTGCCATATATTATTTGTTTAATGATTTTATTTTGTATCTTAATAATATCTTTAAACTCTATTCCAAATTTATATAATAATAAGCCATAGCGAATATGTGATTCAAATAACGAATTATACATCATTTTTCTAATGTAAATAGGGCAATAAGAACTGATACGATACATTAGACATATAACCTTATGTAACAATAACTTCAGAGAGGAAATATGTGAATGCCAATTTAGTTGGGCATCAAAACACATTCCAAGATATTTGTATAATATTATTGATGATGTTGTTTTATTTATTTTTTTTACACAATTCTTCTTAATGGTTTTTTTAACGAAAAGTTAATCTTTAAAAAAAAATTGTGGAGTTTTCTTGCAATTAATGCGGCATCTCTTCCACACTCTTATGAATTCGTCATAATAACGTGGATTTTAAAACTATCTAGAATACCGTAAGTAAAGAAATAAACCCATTTAATATTTCCTAAAATTTCACTGCCAAAGAAGACAGTATTTAAGTGCGTCAAGTCACAAAGTGAATCTATCAACAAAACGGTCCTGAGTCAAACTGTACGTGACTAAAAGTGATTATGACAAAATGAGGTACCCTATCATGAAAATGATTTCACTATAAATACTGTAAGCAAATAAGGACGAATTAATTTCTTTTTTTCTATTAATAAAGACTTTGGAACCCCCGTTCCCCCAACGTAACTCCCGCTTTCGCTGTAGACGAGTAGCATCGTTCGCGTAATGATTTTGGATTGATCGCCAATACATACATATATCATACCTATTTTCTTTTAAATTTGCTTATTATCTTTTTTATAAGAAAATTTTGTTACACTTTTTGAAAGAGTAAATCGCAGATAGATATTTTTTTATTTTAGTAAAAATTATCCGACTTCCCTGCTGTAGATAAAAACACGATGGCCTTTGAATTGATGGTTTTAAATTAGTCTTTGTTCAATCTTTTTCTAACATTTAAATTAATATTCTAACACCTCGGAACAATAATCAACCAGTCTCATAATTTTTCATTCATAAATTATTAAGAAAATCAAGTGTTAAAAAGTTAATGTCGGCGATTCGCTGTATTTGGCAGTTACGATTGGTTGAAGATGTTATGATGTCGTAGAATGCTCTCTATCACTATTGGTCAGCACCCAGCAGTGAGTGTGTTGATAGAACCATGGCCACTGCCGAAGAAATAAGGAGTTGCGCTCGTTCATTAATATGAGATTACTCTAATTATTTACACATTTAATTAATAAATTTAGAAAAGTGTCATTAAATATATAAAAGTAATGAAGATGGCTATATAAATAATAAAATTACTAGCTAAATTACTACACTCTAACCTGCTTATTACGAACTCTCTTAATTCAAAATCCCGTTTAATACGAAATTATTCTCTGGCCCGACCCTATCGATGTAATTTACATGTAAAATTGCCCCAATAATATGAACATTTTTTTATGAAAATACGGATATTACGAAAAAATTTTGGCAATTTTTTTTGTTTAAAACAAGGTTTTTTAAATAAAATACAAGGTTTTTTCGCAAAAATAAGGTGTCAAAATCGTAATCTCAGATTTGGAAAAAAAAAAAAAAAATTGGTCTCCCCCCCTCCCGATAGAAGAGCGGCCTTTAAAAACCTCTCCGTTTTAAGCCTAAGTACAAGATCAGCAATTTTCCATAATAACATGTAAAAATGGCCACATCTTTTATTTTTAAAAGAATATTTTTAATATTACAGTTCAGAATTGTTTATTAACGTAAGAAATTACGCAGAAATTAACTTTTTAAGAACTTCCATTGCCATCCCAGAAGCCATTGCCAACTATGGCGTCGGACCCTGGGAAACAATGTGATTGGATGAAAACGTGAAGAGATCGTTTGAATTTCATACTGTGAAACTCTTTACAAAAGCGACAAATACGGATAATTTGCTTTTATAAGTTAAACAATATACGGTGATAATTTTTTGACTTAATAAACGTTAGAAATTTTGATAGGCGACGTCAGAAAAACTAACATCGATGTTTAATCAGCAACCAAACGTCGTAATTGTTAAACTGCAAAACATCAACTTTTTTAATTTCTATGTCCATACATTATTTGGAAATAATAAATGTCCTCGTATATTTACAAAAATTAAAATTAAACATCCCAAAGATGTTTTTATCTCAATTTTATCAATCTTAAACGCCATAAAACTTTCTTCGCTCTCTTTTTTTTCAAAGGTAACACTTTTTATCCCTACGCGAACCCTTTCCTCACAGACCTATTTTTTTCCGTCTGTAATGTTCCTTCATTACAATACATTAACATAAACACTTATTCAATAGCAATAGATAATGATTTCCAAAGGGTTTAAGAAAATCGAAATGAAACATCGATGGTACAAAAGTATCGAAAATTCGATGGCCGAAACCTTTTGAACATTGATACTTTCGGCTACTCCATTTCAGCCATGCATTAATACATGTAAATCTAATTGAGGCACGCAAATAAAAAATTTTCCTAAGAAATTGAGCATGCAAACATGCAACTTTTTTTTTTATTGTATTTTCTTAATGGATACGTGTGCATACCGCATTGAATGAATGAAGATCGTTTTTCTAATCCCAAGATGATGTTTTGGATGAATTGCTAAATTACTTTTATAAATAGAACGATTATGTAAGCAAAAAAATAATTGTTAAGGGCAAACAAACCATGATAATGGATAATTTTGTCCAGAACAAAGAATAACAATAAAAGATAAAAATTGTTTATTTTTTGTCTTTCTCTGATATTATGAAACTCGGACATTACGAAAAGATTTTTGGTTCCGTGGGATTTCGTATTAAACGGGTTAGAGTGTATTTAAAATACTATGGGACGCTAAAACGAAGTATTTCGAACTTTTTAAAATATTCACAATTGCCGATAATAATTCGTTATTACCAAAAAAAATAATTTTTTTTAGGCCGCACTCACGTTTGGCCGCACTCCTAAAATTTTCGTTTTTCTTGGATTTAGAGCCGCAGCCTATATTCGAAAAAATACGGTAGCTTCTATTTATATTTTTAAATCAAATACTTCTGACTCATTTGTCACCTTGCTACACGAACAGTTCTTGGATTATACTGCTGTAATAATTTCAACAACTTTTCCATTGTTTTACCAGTATCTACAATGTCTTCTACAACAAGAACGTTCTGTAAACAGAAAAACAATTTTTTTTTTTTTTTTTTGTTGTTGTTTTTATTTTATTAAATTTAATACATAAAATATATAGCTAGACTTTAAAAAAATAGACAATTTAAAACACCTTTCCTGAAAGTCCTGATAAATTATCACTGCCAATAACACGTATGTTTCCTGTAGATTGGTCATTCTAGATTAAAAAAAAAAATCAAAACTAGCGTTAATTAACAACTTAGTTCTTTAAATGGTTGATTTAAAAAAAAAGAAAGAAAATTGCCAAGATGTGCCTAACTGCATATGTTGCTTTTAATTTTAGCAAAGTGCACTTTTCATTAACGGATTCGTATCTCATTTAGAATCCATAAACCACAGCTACTTTCTATGAATCAAAGTAGTTTTGAGCTTTTTCTGAGCTAAATTTGTTTCAGTATAGGAATGAAAACTAAGTAATTTAAGTACAACAATTAATAAAGTCTGATTTACGTGAAGGATTCTAAACTGATTTCAAACCTCTATAGGAGCTTCAAGAATTAACTCTACATTGTAGTTTATATACACTGCTCAAAAGAATTAGGGGAACACTTCTGAAAAATTTCGTAAAATCTCAAGATCAAGACTTCCAATAAAATATTTCATAGTTTTTTGATAAATTAGATGTGGTCTATTGAAATCACTGGGTGTTTTTTTTTGAGTTTCTCTTTTTTCCGTGAGTTTAAAGTGAAAATGCCAGAGACCCCTTAAAAACAGAATGGTTATAACCATATGACAAAGGTCACATGGTCTTCAAACAGCATTAATTTGCATGTTAAAGCTCTGATACAGTATTCGGACATTTAACTGAGAGAAAATGAGACATCTCAGGCTGGAAGAAGTTGCAAGAGCTGCTATGCTGCTCCAAGAAGGTTATTCAATCAGGTCCATCACCAGACAGCTTAAAGTATCAAACTGAACAGACTGGTTGTTATTTGCGGAGAACTGGATAAGGATGCAGATACATAACAACAAGAATGCAGGACCAATATCTTCAAACTTCTGTTCTTCGCCGAAAAACATCAACTGCTAGAGACTTGCAAAACAACCTGCGTGCGGCATCTGGAGTGGTGTTTCTGACCAAACAGACTATGGGAAGGTAGTTTGAGAGCTAGAAGGCCGAATCGTGTACCTCATCTCACGTGCCAACACCAAGAAGCCCGATGTCAATTGCCCAACAGCACTTCAACTGGCAGCTACGTCAGTGGCGGTCTGTTCTCTTTACAGACGGAGTCCAGATTTCGCCTAACTCATTGTGATGGACGTCGGCGTGGGTGGAGACGCTCTGGAGAGCGCTTTGCAAAAGCAACAATGCAATGGACAGACAGAATGGGATGTAGTTCAGTCATGGTTTGGTGTGGAATCTCTATCGACAGCCGTACTGATCTCGTTATTGTCCCAGGACATCTCAATGCTGAAGTCTACATCAGGTACATTCTAGAAGATCACATAGTGCCTGTTGCTTGTGTTGTGGGTCCTGATTTTGTTCTTATGCAGGATAATGCTTGTTCGCATACGGCATGTGCCACTCAGTAATTTCTCCAAGAACGGAACATTCCAACTTTGGAGTGGCCAGCAATGAGTCCAACATTAATCCGATTGAGCAAGTGTGGGACATACTTGAAAGACGCATAAGGCAACGTCCAACAAGTGCACAATCTGCGAGGGAGAACAGCCCTCAAGTAGACATTCGTTGATGTGTGCAGAGCATGCATTGCAGATGCGCAGAAGTCCTTCGAGCTCGTTGAGGGAATACACATTACTAGAGAACACTTCTAGGGAGACGTGTATCCAGAGATGTCTTGAGACCCCTTCTTGAGAACAGTTTTCTCACTTTAGTTTCACCAGAGGTTACATCTGTCATGTATTTTTTCGAAAGAGGTTACATCTAAACCATACACTTGTTCATCTGTTGAATAAATGGAGATCACTTCATGTATTTATGGGGTTGTACGGATATTTTCATTCATTTAAATAACATAAGCATTCTATACTGTGTTCCCCTAATTATTTTGAGCAGTGTATTACTGGAAAATTATACAGAGTGATTCAAAAGTTACTGTGCAATGGCTGGTAGGAGATGGCGTCTACTCAAAATAGATGCTGGAAATACTCACCACCAGCCTCATGACATCTGTTAGTATGCAGTTGCATGTTGTGAAAGATGCTAGGTACTTATTATCCCTCATTTTATGAACATCCTGTATAGCTAAACACATAGCTAAAAGTGATCATTTAGTGATTAGCTGATGTACAATAAATGACTTTTTAAAGCAATCATTACAATTGTATCATTATACTAAAATCTTCATATGCCAAAAATACCTTTAATGTCTGCATCAAGCTAGCTAGGATACTGGATTTCTACAAGTCTCAAATAAATTCCAAATTTTAAACCTTGAAAGCTAATGGTTGACAGAGAAGAGAATTCAAAAAGTAAATTCTTTACTTGAAAATTAAAAAGAGAATCACCTACTGCAAAAATTCAACACAACAAAATACTTACCATATGTTGAATGATTCACTATTACAATGAACTAAAAAGTATCCAACAGGCATGATCAGAGGAACTTCCACTTGAATATGCAATGTTTTTAATTAATATATACAGTGTGAACAACAACAAATATCTGCACTTTTGGCTTCCGGCCATGTAAAATATCCTTTACCGATATAGCAAAGTGAAGTTAATCAGTCTGGCTTCTGAAAAGCTCATTTTAAGTCTCAGAGTTCATCCTAAAAAGCAAGATTGACTTATCCACAAATCGTGCTGGTTTCCATGGAATTTTGGAGGATTTGAATAAAAACGTAAGTTTCATTTTTAATAAATGATATAAAACTTCCCATAAAATGTGCACTTTCTTATTTTTTCCAAAACGGTGTTGCAAAAATTTGTCATAGATGAATACTTAGCTGTAAAACTTTTTTTGTGGAAAAATGAATGTTACTAAGTGGCCAAGAGTGCTAAGGTTCACATCTTGTCGCTCTCTAAATCAGTGGGACACAGGTTCGAAACTCCTGAGGGCATGGATGTTTCCGATCGTTCATTTACTAAAAGCTTGGAGGACAAAGCAAAGCCTCAGTAGGCGGATCCCCTGCTAGGCTAAATCTTCAACAGAACCAATGGTTTAACATCCTCGACAACAAAAAGGTAAAAAGGAATAGAAGAGAGAAAGAGAGACATGAATATCCACTGCATATTTCAAACTTGATTTCACATCTATAAAATTATTTTTTTTGGTAATAAATAATCTGGACTGTATAGTCCTTAGTTTTGAACAAGCATGGCTGGTTAGGCTTATGTAAAATCCCAAAGCATTATTAAATTCAAATTTCATAAACATCTAAATTTTATTCTTGAGTTATCCATGGGACAGAAAATTTCATAATTTTTGATCCAAAACCTGGCTGTGATTTATCCAGAAGTACAGGGTGATTCAAAAGTTTACTGTGCAGTAATGCATGCAAATATGTACAGAGGGGGTAATAGCAAAATGGTGCTGACAAAGGAACAGTGTGTGTTCCTAGTTGAGAACATCTGGCCTGCCTCATTGTAGTCATTTCCTAGTCCTGAAGATGAGATTATATCTCGAAATACGTTGACTATACAAATAAACGCTACCATATTGCTATTTCTGGACCCGTTATTTACTACTAAATACTAATTTCCTATATTCCATAGATATCATAAACACCATAAGCTATATATACAGAGTGATTCAAAAGTTACTGTGCAGTGGCTGGTAGGAGGTGGCATCCACTCAAATTAGATGCTGGAAATACCCACCACCAGCCTCATGACATCGGTTAGTACGCAGTTGCATGTTGTGAAAGACTCTGCTCAATATGGCTGAGATTTGCTGAACATCACTGGGGATTTCATCCTTCAGCTCAGGCAAAGTGTACAGATTTCTTGCATACACTCTACTTTTCAAGGCACTTCAAAGGCAGAAATTGAGAGGTGTGAGGTCCGGCGAACGTGCCTCAATCAGATAGAATTTACTTAATCCTGATTAGTGGGCTTACAAGCAACTAGGTAACATACATAAAATTATATAGAAAACATTCAAATGGCTGCAGAAATTAATACAATGATAAGTCTTAAGGTAAAAAAATTTAAATAGGTTATGATTGGCTAGGTGCCATCGAAGAATAGCATCTCCTGGTGGGGGGAATTTATGATATTGTTAACGACGTCGAGGATCAGGTTTTTCTCAAAGCTGATTTGATTATTCAATACATGTATTTTATCTTGGTCATTTTTTAAGTGCTTCCTGATTTCCAAGGCTTCATGAGTCAATATCTTTTTCAAACTTCAGTGTAGACATCTATTAGATTGATGCAAATTGGTGCTTCTGTGTCAGTAGGTGGTCACAAACGCCGATTTTACGTCGCAGTTGATCTCTTGTGCTCGTTGAAACGCTCTCTAAATGTCTTCCTTGTGGATACTATGTAATAACACCCACATGTGGGACATGTGAGTTTGTATATATCGCAAGCTGTGTACACACTAAACGGTTGATTGGTTTCTTGGGGTTCAGGGTATACTTGCATTTGTTGGCGGTTCTAAAGGCAACTCTAATACCATGTTCCCGGAAGATATTTGAAATCTTGGTAATTTCCAGGCCAGTATAGGTGAAGGCTGTGAAATTACTAGGCAATTCTTCATCAAATTGTCTAGTGATGCTGCGCTTCGTTCTGTTAAAGATGGAGTGGGTGATGGAGTCGGGAAAAGAGTTGTTCCTGGCGACGCCATATGTGAGAAAGATCTCGCCATTTTTGTCCTTTCTGGTGATTGTATATGATAGTGCCTGGTGGAAGAGGTAGCTCATTGCTGCAGATTTGTCTTGCGGTGGGTGGTTGGAGTTGAAATTAATGATATTGCAGGTGGTGTCGGTTTGCAATAGGCGCTGAATTCCGATTTCCCTTTTGCTTTGTACTTATGGATGCAAATCAGAAAGCACTTAAAAACTAATCAAGTAGAAATATTGAATAGTCAAATCAGCTTTGAGAAAAACCTAATCCTCGACATTGTTAACGATATCATAAATCCCCCCACCAGGAGATGCTATTCTTCGACGATACTAGCCAATCATAACCTATTTAATTTTTTTTACTCTATGATTTATCATCATAATAAATAATTAAATAAATAGATAAATAAATAATTTTGCTCATCGAAATATAAGTGATAGTATTGTGCGACAGATGAATTAGTTTATATACCGTAATTTTCGGGATATAATACGCAGGGGGAAAAAATAAAAGTTAAAAAAAAATCAATACTACTTATTGTAAAATGTAAATATTATTTAATATTCTGATAATAAACGCAATGAAGATACGATTTAAAAAAAAATAATATATTTTGGAAGGGGGAGGGTTGGGAGAGAGGGTCAAAGTGGGGAAGGGGGTGAGTATTATATCCCAAAATTACGGTAATATTTTGTTTTCTGTACAATTTTATGAAGAAGCTGGGATGAAGATCAGTGTGGCTAAAACTGAGGTTCTGGTCTTTTCAAGACAGCCTGCTCAGTGCGCACTCCATGTTAGGGGAGCCTCATTGAGACAGGTGGAGAAATTCAAGTATCTCGGGATTGCATTCACGAGTGATGGACGGCAGGAGAAAGAATTGGATGCTCGGATCGGTGCAACAAGCCGTGTCAGACATGAACTGTGGCGATCCGTGGTAACGTAACGCGAGCTGGGTAACAAAGCCAAGCTCTCCGTCTTCAAATCTATCTTTGTCCCCATTCTCACCTATGGTCATGAGGCTTGGGTAATGACCAAAAGAGTGCGATCGCGGGTACAAGCGGCCGAAATGAGATTTCTGAGAGGTGTGGCAGGTGTTACCCTACTAGATAGAGTGTACAGCAGCACAATAAGGGAATCTTTAGGTGTTGAGCCGCTACTTCTCCGCATTGAGAGATCTCAGTTGCGCTGGTACGGCCACGTGATACGGATGCAGCAAACTAGTCTTCCTAGGCAGTTGTTATTTTCCAAGCCGGTGGGTAAGAGACCAAGGGGTCGGCCTAGAACCAGGTGGCTAGACTACATGGAGAATCTGGGTTCGAGTCGCTTGGGTATTACCAGGGAGGACATGCGCCTGATGGCGGAAGATCACGATTGCTGGAGATCCTCCATAGGGCTGCTGCCCCCGCGACCCTAACGGATAAGCGGGTTTGAAAAGTAAGTAAGTAAGTAAGTACAATTTTATGCATGTTACCTAGTTGCTTGTAAACCCACTAATCAGGATTGAGTAAATTCTTTCTGATTGGTAGACGTTTTCCATATATTCAACAGTCTGCCATATTGGGTCTGCCTCATTGTAGTCGTTTCCTAGTCCAGATAATGAGATTTTACCTCGAAACGCGTTGCCTATACAAATAAACGCTACCATATTGTATTTCTGGATCCGTTATTTACTACTAAGTCTACAGCAATATCGACCAACATACAACCAATTAATATGTGTCAAGCTCTTCAATATTGAAATCATACTATTTTCCTAAACTTCATGCAATAAAATTTTGTTTTATTTCTTTGAACACTGATTTTAATTAGTCTCATGCTACAAAAGTAAAAGAATGAGAGTTAAAAGGGTCTTGAAATGTTTTATAAAGCTTCACTGGTAAAATTGAGTAAGTTCAATAATTATTGCATTCACTGAAGTTGTAACATCAATATGTTACGAATATCTTCATGCTTAACATTGTCCATTTTCAAATAAAATATCTTGAAAGCTGCTAAGCCAAAACACAATACAGAGGGTTATTAGGCATCTATGGTAACAATTAGCATATTTAGATGTGTCAAGCATGTTCATTTCACATGAGCTATACAGGATGATTCAAATTGTGTGTAAAGCAATTTAAGGGGGTATTATAGAGGTCAAGGTAAACACAAAAAGTCCTATGAACATGGGTCTGAATTTGAACAATAACTAAGATATGAACAGAAATAAAAATGCTGCCACTAAGATCAACAAGTTAATAACTCAGGTTCTGTAAAGCCTAGATTAATGAAATTTGGAGGAATAAAAGGGTGCATAAAACTGTGTATACCGTTAAAATTTGATCCAATTCCAACAAGAAGTTTCCGAGTTACTCATTCAACATCATAACACATGTTCACTTGTGAGTACTAACCAGCACTTGTTATAATTTTGACTGCGTAACTCGGAAACTTCTCGTTGGAATTCGATCAATTTGTAACAGTATACACAGTCTTATGTACCCTGTTATTCCTCCAAATTTCATTATTCTAGGCTTTATGGAACCTGAGTTATTAACTTGTTGATCTTGGTGGCGGCATTTGTATTTCTGTTCATATCTCAGTTATCGTTCAAATTCGGACCCATGTTCATAGGACTTTTTGTGTTTACCTTGACCTCTATAATACTCCCTTAAATTGTTTTACACACGATTTGTATCACCCTATATGTGGAGTATTTTAGGGCAGGTATTAAAATAGCTAGTATTAGAACAGCGAGCTAAAAACATTGAGCTATGCCACCGAAAACTGACAGGTATTGGGAGGGCTATCAACATACTTTCCAACATCAAATTCAGCTATTCTGAAATTATGAAAGCATGCAAGAAGCGAAGTTTCATAGTTTCCAAGAAAGGGATATCAAGTATACTAAATAAAATTGGCAAAACCAGAAGTGGCATCATTCCTGAGGGTAAAAAGCAGGCCAATTCAAGACCATCCACTAGTACTCCTAACATTGTCTGGAAAATTCGGGCTCTCATAACCAGATATAACCCACCAACACACATGGGCCATTGCACATTAGGTAGCGACATTAGTGTACACGGTAAACAAAATTATCAACTGTTATTTACAACTGAAGAAGCGACACAAGAGCCACGTTCATAAGTTGTTGCCACGCAGGTTCAAAAGTGATAGACCAACTGCTAAAAACTGCATGAACGATAATTACTTGATGAAAAGTGGAAATATGTATGTTTATTTAAGCAACTGCAACAAGAGCCGAGCCATTTTTTTTCACCACCCAAGAGGTTCTAAGGATTTCAGAAAATGGTACCGTGAAGAGAAGGAAACATTTTCAAAAGGTTTCATGATTGTGGCGGGATACAGCTACAACGACAAATTAACTTTACACAGACTTAAGTCAATGAGCAAAGTCAATGCCATGTACTATCCAATTAACGTTCAAACCCCCACATTTACCCGTGATATCCCAGATTTGTATGGTACAGAGGTAAACAAAGTATAGATGCAGCAAGACAAGACGTCGAGTCACACTGCCGCATCAACTCGCCTGTTCCTGGAACGCATGCAAGATAAAATGCCACAGGACAAAATGCAACCAAGACAACATGGAATCAAGACAAAATACTATTTATTACACTATGGGATATTTCAATAATTAACACTGAAGCATTGTAATTAATAAGGGTCCACAAGCGATTTAATAACAAGTAATTGGGATAAAATAAAAAAACAAATGGGAGAGATCTAATAAAATTTACATAAGCACAATAAATTATTTGAGTGTAGGATAATACTACACTAGAGTCAATAATAAAAGTTACGACCGATAGAACAGCATGTTGAGAATCAGCATGCGGCCAGAACCTTAGAGCAGTTTACACATTGTTGCAGGCGACATTGAGGCACATATAAGAATGGGATACTTACTGGTATGACGAGTCATGGAGGCTTGATCCTGAAGTCCGAAGAGAGCAAGAGAAGGACATCTGTCTCCACACTAAGCCAAGCTGTCTCAATGCTTACTTTCCTCCACATGCACTCGGCTTTTACAATCCCTGGAAAAAAGTTTGGAATAGTCCTCAGCTACACAGCTAAACTTTTCTATTTATCAGAAAAAAAAACACCTATTTGATGGGCAAAAAAAATACAAATTTATTTCTCGTATATATCACTCCTATTCAAAATGATGGTAGGTAAAGAAACTGACATACATTCATTTTTGAATTTAAAAAAAATTTCCAACTGGGAGACCATCCTGGAAAAAAATTTTGAATATTAACATTTTTTTTGGAAAAAAACTTTGAAATAATAACAGAAAAATAGCAACGTTTACTTAATATTTTGTTGGATGACTCTTAGATTTAATTACTGCTTTTAATCTTGGGTAACACTGGTCGGCATCAAAATATGAGCAAAACAATGTATATGTGGAATTGATACATATCGACGTGCTAAATCCAAATATGTAATCAGAATTTATCTAGCACGTCTAGTTTTGATGCTATAAGCAATTTTTGTTTTCATTACAATTGTTTACATTTCAATACTGACAGCGGTATTTGTTCAAATCTAAGTTGGTCAATAAAGAAAAAAGAGCATGGGTAGCTTTTGAAAACATATGTCACAATTTTCTTGGAAATATAAGGGCTGCAAATTACATAGAACTGGTACAAGAACTTCTTTCTTCATATCAAGAACTCGGATGCAACAAATCATTAAAAATACACTTCTTGCATTCGCATTTAGATTTTTTCCCAGAAAATCTTAGTGCCGTGTCTGATGAGCATGGTGAGAGGTTTCACCAAGATATTACGCACATGGAAAAAAGATATAATGGCAAGTGGTCCCCAGCAATGTTAGCCGATTTCTGCTGGGAAATCAATCATGAAACAACAGATAAAACTTATAAAAGAAAGCGATCTACCAAATAGTTATTTTTTATGTTATATTAGTATTTTAATTTATTTAAGATTTTAATTTATATCATAGAAGTCATGTCATGTGTAAGAGTTTTGTACTTTTTTCATAATAAATATGTATTTAATATGTCAATATTAGTATTTTATTTAAATAAGAATTTCTTGAAAACTAGACGTGATAGAATCAATCTGTAAACGGCTTTGGATTCACCACACTAAAGTCAATTAAAATCACATGACAAAGTTCTTGCTCCCGACTTTTTTTTTTTTGCCGACCAGTGTAATTATTGTTGAGTAATTTCCTGCCAACATTCCTTGATGGCGTGATCAGCTCTGCTTTGCATGTTAGATTATGCTTGCTTACTTTCTTTTTCAGTTCCCATCAGGCATTATCGATTGGATTGAGATCTGGACTATGCAATGGCCAGTTCATTGTTGCAATATCTTTTTCAGCAAGCACGTCCTTTATTTTTCTCACACGATGGCATGAGGCATTATCATTTTGAAATATGAAGTCCTCTTCTTCTGGAAACTGCTCTTCCAATGTTAGAACCAAGAAATTCTCAATAATCTCTTCATAAACTGTGGCTGTGACAGTTCTGTTCATTATGAATAACTTTCCAACACCCTTAGTTGACAGACAGCTCCAAATCATAATGCTGGAAATGGGAAACTTGGACTTTATCGTTAAGTATTCAGGACTCAATCTTTCAGAAGAGCGTCTCCAAACGAAGTGTCCCGCATTATCAGCTCGAATGCTGACGGGCCCAAGATACTCTCCTCTTCCTCTGCAATGCAGTAATTGCTGGCTTCGTCTGCGCTTTCCGAAATAAATAGCCCTTCTCTCGAAGATGATTCCTTAGTGATCTGTCGGTTACTTTCCCTCTGGAAGCTTTCCACAAATTGTTCAGAAGTTTTGATGATTTTCTGTTCTTTTTACAAATTGCCACCAACAGGGAGTCACTTCTTGCCGATGTCTTCCTACGCCTGCCACTTCTCTTTCGGTTTTGGACACTTTGGTTCATTCTGAACTTGGGTGATAACTTTGGAAACTGCTCCTGAGAACAGCCAATAAAATTGGCAACTTCCGTTTGAATGTTTCCATCCTCCAATAAATGAATTATGTGTTCTTTCATATCCTCGCTGAGTTCCTTCATTCGACCCATGATTACGTTTTAAAAAAATAACTTCAAGAAATTTGACAATATGCAAATTGAGTCAAGGCTAGGATATTCGGTTTTGTAAAAAAAGGTAAACAGTAGTGAACATTTTCTTCTATCAAAAACTATGATTATTCCAATTTTTTTTCCAACAAAAGATAATATTCCAATTTTTTTTCCAGGGTGGTCTCCCAGTTAGAATTTTTTTTTTTTAAATTCAAAAATGAATGTATGTCAATTTCTTTTACCTACATCACTTCAAATAGGAGTGATATATACGAGAAATAAATTTGTATTTATTTGCCCATCAAATAGGTGGGTTTTTTCTGATAAATAGTAAAGTTTAACTGTGCTGCTGAGGACTACTCCAAACCTTTTCCCAGTTACTGTATATTCATGGGAACTGTCCTAGCCACCCACACAAGAAGGCACGCTTCTCATTGGCCGACACCTGTTCAGATAGTGGCACCATCTGTTGTCGGTGGTGAAAAACTTTCACGTTGCTGATTTTACATGCGTTTGCATGGGGTCTCCTGGCCACGCATGTCACAACTACCCCCTCTTGAGGGAGTGCCTGAGGTATCTGATGGCGAGATCATCACATGGCTACTGGTCCTAGCTGGGTCCGCTGGGGCTCGCCCGTCATGGAGTTGGCGATAGTTGATTCGGGGATGGTGTCGAAGTCCATATTAACTTCAATCCCTGCGATGATCATCTGGTGTATTGTCTGGATTTGGCTGATC
This sequence comes from Rhysida immarginata, assembly GCA_023313115.1. NCBI lineage: Eukaryota > Metazoa > Arthropoda > Chilopoda > Scolopendromorpha > Scolopendridae > Rhysida > Rhysida immarginata. The sequence goes on from JAHWFO010003482.1 coordinate 665,277, forward strand.
ACATAGCTCTGCTTCCCTCTGAGGTCAGGTTGTGGGGCTTCCTCCCTGGAAATGCGGATGACTATAGGGGCTTTATCTTCCTCCTCTTCAGTATCGTTGTCATTCGCTGGAGGTTGGAGTCAATGACTTCTGGGCCTGTAACAATTTCTCCCTGAACTTATATTACCCCAAGCAACCTTTGAACGGTCAATGTGAACCATCTAAAGTTATTTTGTGCTTGTATTTTTTATCTCATAATTAACAGGGCTGACTTGTTGGGTAATGTAGTAGGCACACCCACATTTATGCCCAAGTTTGTGTTTACCCTTTTCCTTCAAGAGTAAGAGTATTTTCTCTCCTAGTTGGAAACTTTTTAGCTTCCTACCCCAATTATGGTTTTTTATCTTCTTACGCATGCGTGTATCACTCTCAGCATTAGCAATGCTGTGAGAAATTTGCATTCTAGCAATCAATTCTGATTTATATTTAGTAGGGCTAGTTTCGTCTACTTCCCAGCCTTCCCCTTCCCAAGGGTGTGGGGGGTCAAACCGTGAACCAAGTAAACCAGGGTATCTGTTGTTGGTGTTGAAAGTAGTACAGATGGTAAAAAAATGCGGCATTTAGAAATTGGTCCCAAATGTAAGGCTTGCTGTCACGTAAGCGTCTTATAGTCTCGAGGATATACTTGTTCATCCTCTCGACCAGACCATTCGAATTTGGGTGGTAAGCAGTTGTGCAGGTATGCATTATACCTAAATCGTTCAGTATGTTACGCACTACTTCATAGGTGAAATTGGGCATCTCTGTTGGAGATAGGCTCCTGTGGGATGCCTTACCAGCATATGACACTCTCGATGAAGGCCTTGGCTGCAGTTACAGCACATTAGCCTTTCATGGAAATGGCTTCTGGGTAGCGCGTCATCAGATCGATGCATACCAGCAGGTATTTGCCCCCGCTGCTGGTTTCAGACATCGGCCCAACAATGTCGAGAACCACTTTCTCAAATGGGTAGCTAGCTTTTATTCCTGATTGAAAAGGAGCAGGGCCTTTTTTCATTCGACACTTTTAACATGCATGACAGGCATGTACAGTGATGGCCAAAAATTTAGCACCTATATTGGCTTATGTTGTTTGTTACCAAAAATTCTTAACCAGTTACAAAAAAATTACACGAATAAAAGAATTAAGTGTGATATGATCCAACAAATAACCATGCATGTTGAATTCAACATTGAGACAATGAGATCATTTTTTTTAATCCTTTAGGTGATTTTCCTATGGACAAAAATTTAGCACCATATACAGAATAAATAAATAAATAATACATCATAGAATCAGTATTTGGTTGGGTAACCAAAGTTTTTAATAATGGCTATACATCGTCTGTGCATGGATTCCACTAGACGCTTACATCGATCTTCTGGAATGTTGTTCCATGCTTCTTTGATGGTGTCGAGTAGTGTAAGAATACTACTGGGTTTTTTTCTTTAACAGCCCTTTTGACATCAACCCATAGCATTTCTATGGGGTTCAAATCTGCTGACTGAGGTATGACTTTGATATGATTTATGTGTAACCATTCCTTGACAAGTCTGCTGGTATGTTTCGGGTCGTTAGCGTGCTGGAATGACCATGCAAGGGACAGATTATCATTGGCATAAGGAAGCATAATGTTCTCAAGGATGGATTTGTAAACAAAACGATCCATGATGCAATTTATATGATGGATTGGGCCTACACCATGCCGGGTAAAACAACCCCACATCATCACATTTCCCCCTCCATGTTTCACGGTTGGCTGTAAACACTGTGGCTTGCATGTTTCATGTTTATTACGTCTGATGTACTTTCTGCCATCACATGCAAAGAGCTGTACCTTTGTCTCATCCGACCACAGCACGTTTTTCCACTGTTGTGTTGTCCAGTTGAGATGGGCACGAGCAAAAGTTAACCTAGCTTTCCTGTTCTTTAATGACACAAGAGGTTTCTTTCGTGCCACTCGCCCAAACAAACTAAACTGGTTTAATCGTCGACGAATAGTACGAGAACTAAACTAAAGTGAGGATGAGCAGAGAATTCACCTTGAATCATTGTTGAAGTTAAGGATCTGTCTTTTTTGGAGAGACGATGAACGATACGGTCGATATGCGGGGTTAGTTTTTTAGGTCTTCCGGGTCTTGAAAGATCTCTGACGGAACCAGTGCTGTTGAACCACTGAATTGTATGTATACAACAAAATTTGCTGCAGTTAACAATTTTGGCAATGGCATCAAATGTTAGTCCTTCATTGCGTAACAGTCTAATTTGTTCACAGAGATCTAGCGATATGTTTTGTCATTTTCCCATGACTACTGGTTAGAACATGTACGAGGGGAGTTCAATAAGTAATGCAACGCATTTTTTTTCTCGAACAATTTTGGACATTTCTTGTGGAACATTTTCAAACATTTCCGCTTCGTCTCGTATAGTTTCATTGACGTCCGATAGGTGACAGCGTTATAGTGAGCTGTTAAAATGGCGTCTACAATGGAGGTGCGTTCCAAACAATGGGCAGTGATTGAGTTTCTTTTGGCGGAAAACCAGGGCATCTCAGTTATTCATAGGCGCTTGCAGAATGTCTATGGTGATCTGGCATTGGACAAAAGCACAGTGAGTCGTTGGGCAAAGCTTGTGTCATCATTGCCACAAGGTCAAGCAAAACTGTCTGATCTACTGCAAGCTGGCCGGCCGTGCACAGCTCTGACTCCTGCAATGTCAGAATATGCGAACACTCTCATTCGAACAGATCGACGGATCACAATCAAACACCTCGCTGCTGTACTTGACGTCTCTGTTTGGCCCAATGAAGAACGCAATCCGTGGAACGTACTACACGGATGATGAAGCAGTTATTGATGCAGCACGACGTTGGCTCTGACATCAACCAGTGAAATGGTACCGTGCAGGCATACAGGCCCTCACTTCAAGGTGGTGTAAAGCCATAGCATTGAATGGAGATTACGTTGAAAAATAGTGTTGTGTAGCTAAAAGATTGGGGAATAACATGGTGTATTTGAATGCTGAATAAAACAACCCCCTTTTTCAGAAAAAAATGTGTTGCATTACTTATTGAACTCCCCTCGTACAAGTGAAATTAAAATTGTTGCTTATACAATGTGTATATTAAAATATAACAAACTTATAATGCGGAACCCACGTTTAAGTCGCAAACACGTTAGAGTGCTAAACTTATGTCCAGCCAATTACTTAAATATTCTGAAACATAGTATATCCTGCAGAAAAAAAAATAAATTTAAATACTTTATTTCAGACAGTCTCATTTATTTTGTAGCAGGGGTGGAATTAACTTTGAGCCTTAATTTTTCAAATATTGGTAATATTTTTTTAGAGCCATTTGGTTGGTGCTAAATTTTTGGCCACCACTGTATGTATGATGACCAAAAGCAGTGTTTTCTGAGCACATGTATAGTTTTATTTATTCCTTTGTACTCTGCTAATGTTGTTGTGGGCCAATTCGATGATGCAGATTTTCATATCTTCGCCTATACAGATTTTTCCTTTACCCTGCTCTCTCTCTCTTTTATTATGATTTTTGCTTGGGAACCACTTAAGAATGTTCTTATTTATTAGAAATTTTCCATATTTCTTTTAGTCATTGAGTATTTGCCCTTTGTTACTCAGTGCATTAAAAATGCAACTGAATATGGGGTCATTAATTTGAGACAATTGTATATCATAGGATATGTTATCATTGTTGATTTTAATGATCCCATTACATTCCCTCAGGGGAGGGCGAGAAAGGAAGTCTGCCACAACATTCCTTTCTCCTTTAATGTGAGAAATACGAATGTCCTACTCCTAGATTTCAAAGGACCATCTCAGGAAATGCTGATTCATAGCCCCAATGTTTATTAAGAAGGACAGTGGCTTAGAATAACTTGATGAGGAAATCCAGAACTTTGGGGCGAAATTGTCTCAAGGCACAAGCCATTGCAGGAAGTTTCTTTTCAATTACGCTGTAATGGGCTTGTGTACCCTGAAGCTTCATGCTGTAAAAGGCAATGGGCCCGACACCTTGATCTGTCTCTTGTTGTAGAACAGCCCCTAAGGCTCCTGCAGAGGCGTGAAGTGTATAAAAGAAAGGGCTTAGTGCAGTCAGGAGGAGACAGAACAAGTGGATTCATGATGGCATTACAAAGTAGGTCAAAGGCATTCACGGACCAAATGAACCTAATTAACATGACCAAAGGCCTCCTGGTATTCACGTGACCAAATGAACATAATTAACACCCTCCCTCATTAAGTCAGTCAATGCATTGATGATTTTAGAAATATTTTGGATGAAAGGGTGGTAGAAATATATGCCACCTATGAATGAGCATACCTGCTTTACTGTTCTAGGGATTTTGAGTTGCGCAACGGTCGTTACATTGGCCTAATCGGGTACAAGGCCCTTGCTAGAGTTAATGTGCACTAGATATAATACCTTTTTTGATTTTACATTTGGATGGCTTCATGATGATATTATTTCTTTTAAAGATATTAAAGGCCCATTCGAGCATCTCCAGGCGTTTCTCCTTGTCCTAGTATAAATTAGTAGATGGTCTTGATAGATGGGTAGATTTTTATACAGGCACTCATACAGTAGATCAGTCAGAAAGGATTGAAACATATGCACAAGAGTTTTTAGCACCTTGAGGCATGCACAGCAAATGAAACTTGTCAGCAGATGGCTGTTTAAGCATTTAATTTGATGGAACCTGCACCTGCCCTGAAAATGTTTTTATTGTTTATTTCCTGAAAGAAGCCGATTGGAAAAACACTTTTCCTACAAATTTTTTTTCTTGTTCTAATCCTATCCAACAACATGCTATTTGACCCATATTCCCAAATAAAATTTTTGGGCAGACCTTGTGTGTATCCATTTCCAGCCGTTTCTGGAAAATGAAATAGCCATGATCAAATTTCTCACATGTCTTTAGTTATGTAAATATTTTTCACTAAGCTCTAGGATATCCGGTGGTCTGGTATTGAGTGTTCCAATCCATAACTCACATCTTGTAAACAATAGCTTTTAAACAATTCTCTTATTTGAATAAACTATACTATCATTTTCTTGCAGTGTTTGTTAACAAGAAAGACTTCATGCAACATTATTGCATCATAATGGCAGATGGAGGTTTGTCCTATAGAAACACATGCAATGTTACAGAGGTGTTTTAATGAATGCTAGCAAAGTCTGGACCATCGACTGGACTATCAAATTGTTTTACTTAAATACATTAATATGTGTTTAAAAACTACAGTATTACATGTTCTGAGTTGTAGACTACCATGTGCTATTAATATCTAAGTTAATTTTTTTTTCATGTAATACTACTATACAGGGTTTGCACTTACTTGCAATTTAAGCGTCAAATGGGATTTTTGCTAAAAATTGGCTTGTGATTTTTTTTGACCAGCAAGTCAAAAACGATTCGTTAAATTTTGAATACTATCAACCATATCCTTTTCACCACATTTTAATTTCACTTAACTTGTCATATGCTGTCTTGTTTATATTTCTAATTAACTATAGAGAGTGTAGAATGCATGTAAAGAACATGGAAATCAAAATGAATCTAAAATTTGATTCGGAGTTTTCAGGCTGAGGAGTCAAACTGACTTGTAGATTTTTGGTCCAAGAATGAACACTACATACAGTCATACTATATTAGTTCTTGGCACATGCAAAAAAAAAAAAGTGTGTTTACAACCTCTAAAAGAAGGAGAATATTTAAGATAACATTACAATTACATATAAAAAGATACTTAATATACATATATTAAACATAACAAATTTTAAATGCATGATGGTTATATGTGATAGATTAAGACTAATAATTTATCTTTATGCATAATATGTTATTGAATTAAATGTTCAAAATTAAATAATATAAATGAAAAATTATTTTTAAATAATTAAAGTATCTTAAAATCCACCATGCAAGTAGTTAAAAAAAAGGGTATTCCACCACATGAATTCAAAAAACATGCATAACACTAAATTAAATTTACATCAAAAATTTCAACTAACAACCTGTTAACAGCCTCTCTAAATTTTTGAATATTCCATTAATCTTCTTAATGCTATAAAAGCCATGCAAAAATAAAAAGGGATATTAATATTTACAAAAACTATAATAAGATATGTAAACTATTATCATAAGACTGTACAGGAAGGAAAATCACTAAATCACAAAGAAAAACAAGAAATGAAACATTGAATATGTATTTTGAAGGCTCTGCCTTCATTTTCAATAGTGAAACTGAGACTAATTGAACTTAAGAATAAATAATATATAGTTATAAAAGTGGGAGAGGGGAAATGAAGTTAACATGGCAGAAAGACGAAAGCAGGAAATGTCATTAAATTTTTCTGCTTTGTGGTTTCCATGCTTAAGCTTTGTGGTTTTCTGCTTTGTGGTTTTCTGCTTTGTGGTTTCCATGGGAATAATTTCTTATTATGCATGTGGGAACCAGGCTTAAGAAAATAATTTAAAAGAATCCAAAAAGGTGAACAAAAGGAGCCAACAAGAAAAGGAATAGAAAAGTCAATGTCAGATAATTTTGTCAATGGGAACAAGGAAAATTAGAACCTAAGATTCAATAAATCAAATAGAACAAGCTTAAGAATTGCCATAGTCAGCATTTATTAGAAATCATGTTTATAGATGTCAATTCTATCCAAAGCTGTTTAATTGATTCTTTTGAATTGTAACACAGATCTAGGTTTACAAATATTATCTATGCTAATTCTGTCTAAACATAGAGTGTTTCTAAAATGCATTCAGTGACATTCAATCTTTCTAATTTGACATATTTAACATGAGTGAAATGCAACAAAAAATATGGTAGGTTGAAGAGATCATGTGTTCCCAAATGTAAATTAGAAACAGACTACAGCATTACCCATAGATTAGATAGTGCAGAGGTGTCCAAAAAATATACTCACACTTCAGCATGAAAAAAATATGCACAATAGTTTAACGAACAGCTAGTGGTGTTAAAAATATTGACAAACCAGCAATTGTTAAATATACATTTAATGTATCAATAAATACAGGATCTATCTAAACATTTGTAATAAATATTGGAGGATGATTCCTGAGATGAAAACAAGAAAGAATGTTCCTATGAAGGTATGTCCTACAACATGTTGTCACCGAGTTACATGTGTACGTATACAGATATCACTTTTTTCATTCATGTCATCAGCATTTTACAAGACACGTGCAAGAGCGTTTTTATTTTAAAGTGATGATTTGATAACGTCCGTATAAAAAATTGTGGGATCATCACTTTAGAATTTATTCTACTTTTCATTTTCAACTTAATGAGTCTTTTTGTCTTTTCGTCAACACCTTCCCATGATGGTGGATCAGGTATCAAGGTCCAGTGCATTGTCCTGCCCGATCTCCTAACCTTAATCCATAGGGCTATTATCTGTGGGGATGCATGAAAGGCGTGGTGCACGCTACTCCAGTTAACTGTTCGACAGGACGCAGGTATCTTCGACTGGTTTCACTAGTCCATGTTGAGGCGTTACCACGCATACACTATGTTCATGGTAGACATTTTCAGCATCTCTAGTGATATGACCAATGTACATCTTGTAATGCCGTCGCATGTGACTTAGTATCGTGTTTTATAAGACATATGTTCATAGGCGCATTCTTTCTTGCTTTGATCCCAGGAATCACACCTTGATTTTTATCAATAGATATATCCTATATAGACAATTCCCACAAGCTTAAGTAATATTAAATAAAGTAAAATGATGATCAGATAGAGTGATACAGTAAACTCTTTAATAAGCTGATTAACTTGAGAATAAAATAAAACTCTTTTTCCACAACGAAACAGGAAATGAACAAAAAGAAAAAGACCGAAAATAAAATGAAAAAATACAACCTGAGTCTGTAAGCGCTTTTCGAAAGCTTTGCTTTCATCATTCAGCAGCCAAGGAGCACCTCGAGCAATGTAAAACTTATTGAGTCAATAAACAAGAAACACCTTCTGGATGCCTTCGAAAGCTTAGCCATTCAAAAAACAAATAAAAAATTATTACTCAACTTAGATAGGGGTCCTATTAGCGAATCACCATTGATCAAATGGGCGACGCACTTACCCAATCAATAAAATTCAGTTGGATCTTTTTGTCTTGATTGGCTTCTGTCCGTTATAAATACTCAGCATGTTCTATTCCAAGTCAGTTCTCTCAAGTTCTCTCGAGGTGCTCCTTGGCTGCTGAATGATGAAAGCAAAGCTTTCGAAAAGCGCTTACAGACTCAGGTTGTATTTTTTCATTTTATTTTCGGTCTTTTTCTTTTTGTTCATTTCCTGTTTCGTTGTGGAAAAAGAGTTTTATTTTATTCTCAAGTTAATCATCTGCACTATCCACATAAGATTTCTAGACAATTTATTTAATAAGCCTTACGCATTTCGGTATTGCACCATTATTGGAGGTAGCTGTTTGCCTCCGATGATGGTGCAATACCGAAACACATAAGGCTTAATAAATAGTTTACCATATCATTCTCCCTGATCGTCATTTTCCTTTAATTACTTCCCGTGATACTGGACAGATGGACATCATGAAGCTAATTAAGTAATGTTTCCTGTTAATAGATGGTGCTGCTACATCTGCCGTTACATCAGTTTTAGCCATTTAAGTTGAAGACTGTTTAGCTTTTTCACATAGCTCTACATCCAGATTATTCAGAGAGCACATTCAAATTTAAAGAAAGAAATGAGACTCACTGTTTAGTAACGTTCCCCCAAGTTTTTATAGAATATTATCCAAATGCTATGTGTATTATCAAATTTTCTAAATTTAATATTCCACTTTTACCTTTATTCCGGTATTGGGGATGTTAAATATTCTTTGGATCTATTTGAATCAGCCTACTGCAATCTAGCTTACTTTCCAAAGCTGTTAGTAAAGGAACAATTGAATGTTCATGCCCTTAGTGGGATTTGAACGTGCAACTTGAGCTGGTTTTCAGCCGATTCAATCAATAATGGATTCACTACTTGCATTATTGGTTACACAAAAATATTTAAGCAAACAGAATACCTTAAAGCTAGAAACCAAGCTTATAATGGTTTTAAATCACATAACACATGCCAGGTTTTTGCTGCAATTGCTCCTAATGGGCATCTTATGTTTGAATCAGAATGTTATGGTGGGAGAGCTGAAATAAAAAGAAAAACGAAAAAAAAAAAAAAAAAAAAAAAAAGTACAACTCATTACCCATATGGTTGCATCATGGTTTTTAAAATTATTTAAAGTAGGTGAAGAGTACATGGATAACTGCGAGTTTCCAATTTCTTTAGAATTACAGAGCTCAGGTGTAAATTTAAACATCCCAAATTTCAGGAAAGTCACAATTATCTGAAGTTGAAAACGCTGAAAGTGGAAGTGGAAAAGGCCTTCAAACACTTTAAACAGTTCAGACAACAGGAAATTATGTACACTAAGGTAGATAAGAAATCTGATACACCCAAGAGATATAATGTAATCTGAAATACTGAAAATGCGAAGGAAAAAAACAAGATTGAATATACTCTCAGACAGATATTATTGATGACATGGTTATAACTTATTTTGGTCTCTGTAATCAAATTTAACTATTAAGGAAAAATTGATTTATGTTTAATAAAATTTAATTTACTTTAGAGCAAATTTGCATTGTTCAAAACTATTTGATTCATAATTGTAATTATAAAGAAAATAAAAACTTCAAAAAATTGCCGCATCTACAAAAATGTATATCAGTTAACAGCTTACAATAAACTAATTACATAGAAAAAGACTTTATAGAGGGAAAATTGCAGATACCAAATACAGCCATGATTGCAAATATTTCACTACAAAAATATTTTACTGCACAAAGAATTTCTGATAATATTTTTTTGTACAAATATTGCTATCATTCTTGCAATTTATAAGTGGTGTTCTTCAATATTTAGGTAATGAAATATTTGTTTGATCACTATGATCTGTTACATTAATTTTTCATTATTTTTATTATATTTGCTATTCTCAATATATTTGCTGTCATGGTAGAGTTTTTCAATATATTCAATAGAGTTTTTTTCGAATATTTAAAAAAAAAAATCAGCCACGAACTAAAATCATAATAGCAAGTAAAAAATAAATAAAAATTATAAAAAAAAAACGTAAAAATAATAAAATCAAAAAGACAAACATTAAAGTTATGATATCAAATTTGTTTCAGCTGTTTAATACTGCTGTAATGGCAAATCAACAGCAGCACCCTAGGCAAGAAAATCCATGAAACTTTCGTGAAACTTGGGTATAGCAATACAATTTTCATGCTAAGATTGTGCACACATTTTTCATGCTGAAATGCAAGTACAATTTTTGGTCCTTATGAATTAAGTTATTTAGGTCTGTTAATTCAAAGATTAAACAGCTTTGAGCCAGTTGAAATATACAGGGTGTTTCAAATAAAGTGTAACTGCCAAATAGCCTAAAAACTGTTACTCCAATTAAAAAACTGTTAGTGCAGTTATATAGCAACTGGAACATGCTGAATATCAAAGTATTGTTAAAATTGATGTTCGACGCCAATTAAGAGTCACATTATTTTTATCTCAGAAACCAAAAGAGATAAAGTAAAAATGTCAATGAGAAACTTGTAGATCATGGTCGAATAAGAATAGCTTTATCCGGCTAATGTTTGAGAAAATTTGAGACAAAATTTTGTTTGTCTAAATTTCAAGACTTCCTGTATGTTACCCACAGAGTTCAGAAGGTAATTAAAAAGGAACTGACCTTATTTTTAGTAAAAGTATGTTGTTTTGATTGGAAATAACGATTGTTGTTGTTAGTTGTTATTTCCATTCCACTTAATCAATGGGAGATATTCTTTTCAATCCCCCCCCCCCCCCCCTTGTCTTTATTATATTCTCTAGCATTAAGGCTTTGCTTTCTTTAGTTGCATTTGGTCTCTCATTGCTGAAGATGGCTACTTGTAGCTGAAATAGGTATCCGGTATTTCAAATCTCCTTGTGGATTAGGGGTTCGCTCTGATTTTGAACTAACAAGGACTGACGGGGGGTGAGGTCCAAAAATCATGAAATTCGTGTGACGTAATGTATGGATGGCCCTTACCTTTGCTTATAAATTCTAAGGTTGTTCTCTTGTAATTCACTCACTGATGATGAGAACGTATTTCTAAAAATGTACATCTGAGTCTTCTATTATATATTTTTGTGGATTTTTGGTTTTTGTGTCTTTCCATTTGATTATGCTAGTGGGTTCATCAGGACTTCGTCAGAACAAGGCAGTTTTGAAGTTGCCATCGTTTTGAGAAGTTATATTCATATTAGCTTTTGGGGACTGAAATTCAAATAAAAAGTGAATTAATGTAATGTACAATAAACTGTATTTTGTATATACTATATAATTATGATGTGTATTATACGCTAGTTTCGTTTGACTCCCCACCCCTGTCACCAGTCATTGTAGCGCTAATATTATACTCTTATAATATGGTCCCACAAATGTAGGTGTTTTTTTAGGTCAATATTTTTTGCATTATAGTGGAATAGATATGGTAAGTACTAAAATGCCTGCATTTACAACAGAACAATTAATGGATATGGTGATAATTTATGATGAAAGTCACAGAAATTTTCGTGCAGCTGCAACAAGAACCTTTAATGCCAATTTTTCAAATGCAAGAACAGCCAATCAAAATACCATTGGTAGAGCAATCACAAGATTAAAAACAGCAGAAACATTTAATGTGCCTCGTAATAGTTGGAAATAGAGGGGAAGCAGATGCAGATGCCATACTTATTTCAATGCATTCCCACATAGTAGTATCCATGATGCTGCATTACAGTGTGGATTATCTATCACCACTGGTGATAGATAATCGCCTCATATGAATAGATTTCATCCATTCCATTAAAGCCTGTTCAAGCATTAGAAGGGCCATAAGATTATTTGCTCTGGACTGATTTTTGCAATTTTGTTTTGAATGCATTAGAGAAAAATAAAACAATTTGAGGCAAAATTCACAGATGAGGGATGAAGTTGTTAACAGACACAACCAACATCATTGGTCAGCCATTTTATGCAAGAGGCTTTCCACCAACCTCAATAGTCCATTAATGTTTGGTTTGGAATTTGGAATGGCAGCATTATTGGACCAGTGTTTTTTCATCAAAATCTAAAGGGCATTCGTTACGTTGAGCTATCAACAAATGAAGTTTCTGAATGGGCATGCGATCTACCATTAGCAGAAAGGAGAAATGTATGGTTTCAGCATGATGGTGCACAAGCTCACAAGGTGCGAGCAGCATCTGATCTACCATCAGCAACTTTTGGGAACAACTAGATTGGATAGTTAGGATCAGTAAGGTGCCTCCAAGACTACCAGACGTAACTCCTCTTGATTTTTTTTTTTTTTGGGGGGGGGTTATCATGTAACTAAAGGAAACTGTTTATGCCTCTCCACATTCAAATGTCATTGAACTTCAAACTAGAATCCATGATGCTTGTGCTGCTGTCAGAGCAGAAAGTATGATGGATATGTATGCTAATTTTCACGAACGAATTTTCTAATGTATTGCATATGATGGACATCAATTTGAACATTTTCTGTGATTTTATTTCTCATTGTAACTTTTTATTTGCAGTATTACTAGACTTTCCCAAAATGTTTGTCTCAAATTAACGAGTGAGGCAAAACAGTCCTACTTTGCCAACTTCTTCAATAGGGTATCTAATAATAAGGCGAAATGGAGGTCCATTAACAAATTACTTCATGGCCATTCTCTTCCCATTACGCTATGCTCAGACCCTTCTATTATCAACTCAGACTACTTAACTTCTTTTCTAAACATTCTTCTGCCTCAACCCCCTGCTACCTCTCCTTCTAATTCGGGGTATCTACCCTACATTCAACCAAAACCCAGTTGCCTGTTTATTAAGCCCACTGACGAAGAGGAGGTTTCCAACATTATCCTCAGTTTTAAGTCCTCCTTCTGCCCAGATATTCTTGACATCTAACCAGCCATTCTGATCGGTGCCTGTTCTGGGTTCTCTATTCCGCTCACCATTCTATTCAATGTTTCTATTTCACAAAGGTTATATCCAGAACGCCTCCGATCCGCTGAAGTCATACCCATTTTTAAAAATGGTAATCACACAGAATTTTCTAACTATCGCCCCATTTCGACTTTTGAAAAACTTTTTAACTCTCGCCTTTCCTCATATATACCGGGTGGGCAAGAAATTACGTGAGGTGTTCAGAGCTCGCTAGCAGGAATAATTATATTAGGACATAGAAGGAGATGAAGCCTGAAACTGTGGACACAGATTAACAAGAACAACAGGAAACCACTATTCCATATCAGAGGTTTATTGCAATGTATGCGCATTTTGGCAGCCAAGCTGCCTTCCTCAGTGTATACAAGAACTTGATCAGACCAGAGAAGTTCTGTTCTGATAAAGTAGAAGAATTACAGAGTCACTTATATAGTAAAAGAGAGCTAGTTACAATCCAATTACAGAAATAAATGCAAGTTTAAAGTACATAAATTGAAACTACAGGTAGACGATGATCAACCAATCAGGAG